>OX451741.1:1371792410-1371917410 GCA_948472305.1 Vicia faba
AGCCACAATTTATAAAGAAAAGATGTAGTCTATAACATGGTGAAGCTGTACATATGCATACTTTCCATTTATATTAACTGTGATGTGAGAATTTAAAGCTTGAAGTTCATCAAATTTCTAGGTCACGAATTAGGGCTCACAAAATTCTCCCTGATCTTTGAGAGTTAGATTACAAATTTTATATGGTTGGAATCGTGAGATCAAATGCCACAAGTTTCATGTTATAAGTTTTTGTTTTTGTGCAAGCATTTCAAAGTTGCAGGTTTGAACATAATACGCGCGCAGAAGAGAAGCTGGAGGACAGGGACGGTGGTTCTGGGCCTTTGGCGCCTTGGGCCTTCTGTTTTTTATTTTCACACCCCCCTGACCACTATTTGCACCCCCTGACTATTTTCTTATATTTTTTATATTTTCTTTCATATTTTCATATTTATTACTTTTGATTATTTTTTCTGAATATTAAAAAACCCAAAAATAAGTTCTTTATTTTTTACAATTTTTATTTTTATTTTATTTTTTATTTTTTGGCATAAAAAATGGTTTATTAGGGAAAATATATTTTACTTAAACTTGTAAATAATAAAAAATACTACATTTTTTTTTATATATTATTTATAATCATACATAATTATTTTTACACATATTTAATTTTTAATATTTATATATTATATTATTTATTATTTTCTTATACAAAAAAGGGAAAAAATAATAATATAGAATATATATTTTCTTTTAATTGAAAACTAGGGTTTCACCCCTTTCCAAAAATAATAATATTATTTTTTCCTTATTTTTTAGGGTTCAAATTAATTATTTTTTCTCATACATTAAACAAATACAAAATATTTTTTATATAAATACATTTGCATTGCATTTTAATACTTGTATATTTATTTAATGCGCACAATATTCAATTGGGTTGTAATAGTATTTTTAGGTTTATATTTGTGTAATATCCCCATTCAAAAACTTGTATCCCCTCTCCCATAATAATTGTTGTAATAGTTTAGTTTACTTTACGCAATTTATTGCTTTCATATACCGTGTATAGTAAATTAGGGTTTACATGACAAGACCAAAAACAAAACAAATAGAAAAAATCTAATGCAAGACAAAAGCATGAAAAATGACACACATTGCACACAAGCACTCTTAGGGTTTCATCTACTTGGTTGACTAAAATAAAATGACCATGTTACGCATGCGAAGTATCTTGGCAAAACAATACAAAAATAAGATCATAGTCCCTCGATGACGCTATACAAAGGTTTCCTAAACAAAATGATCTTGGTCCCTCAAAGTGCTAAGATACTTGGCAACATTGCTATCATGGTCATACGATGACCCACGCCCGTCCCGTTTAACATCCAAATATAGGGTTGCTTACCAAATCAATGATAAGTCAACAATGTCAACGGAATAAAAATGCACAAAAAAGACATTTGAGTAGGTAGATAACTTCTAAGTTACTTGCTCCCTTTCAAACAATCCTTGCTATTTTCAAAAACACACATACGCACACATTTCAAAACATTTTCAAAACATTCTACAAAAACATTGAAACATTTTTCAAAAGACAAACATCTTTGTATACATTCTTACAAACGAGTATCATTACAAAGATTGCCTAAACGAATGGCCTCTTTTCAAAATACTTTCAAAACCACACCAAACACAAAGCACCATTTCAAACAATTTTAAAGCAAAGCAAGTGCTCTAAGCAAGTAACGAAGAGCCCATGGAAAACCATGGATGAAAAGGGTGCTAGCACCTTCCCTTTTCATAATCTACCCCATGAACTCAAGAAAACATCTCAAAGGTCTTTCCTGTGCTTTTTTACCTTTCCTTTTGGATAAAATAAAAGTCGGTGGAGACTCTTGCTAAACCGCGACATTTGCGACGAAATGCAAAACCTCAAGTCAGTTCTCCCACCGTATCACAGAACTGGCGACTCTGCTGGGGACAATTCTAAAAGTGGGGTTACCTTAGGGTTTAGATCACTTTTATTTGCTTACAATTGTTTGACTTGTTTGCTTTACAATTTGGTTCTATTGTTTGGGTTTGAATCCTCTACCCGGATTTAGGAAACATTATAGGTAAATAGCAATACGTTGTGGAAACTGTGCGGGGTATACCGACACGGTCTAAGAAATAGCTATGTTAGTGTGACATATTTGTGGGTACCGGTAGCTTTTGAGTCAATCAAAGAGAATACGGGGCTGTTGGGTAATGTCATGAAGCACTAACGAACTTCTAGAACCTTTACTTGACCAACTTGGCCTTTTAGGATGTAGTGAGATGACCGACTTTGGTGCAATCTGAAGTTGGTAGATACTCGATACTACACTCATTGAGGGTTGGTTCCTTGGAATATTTCGGTCGCCAGTCAAGAGGCTTGAATTGAAACAATGAACAAGGAAACAATCCAGTGATATTGAGCTCCTTAGAACCCGATTACTATTTCTAGGACAGGTTGAGCCAACTAAACTTCAAGAGGGTACTTACCTATGAAACCCCATGCAAGCCTAAACTAGGAACTTGTGTGATTTGCTTGTACATATATACTTGTGCATAACATCATGGACATCATGAGCATCATTTGCATCCACTAACCATTTCAAGGATTTTGGAAATTCATCTTTGTTCCTGTTTTGTAGGTTATGGATTCACTTCGTAGGAAAAATATCCAAGTCAACCTTGTAAGAATTCCTCCACAACTCAAGGAGATAGCTCCAAGGATTCCTGAGAATTCTCCATTCACAGAGAGGCATGGTCGCCTACTCAACTTAGTCACTTCCAACACAAAGGAAGACATGATGAAAGTTCTCTTTCAGTTCTTTGATCCTTTGCATCACTGCTTCATATTTCCTGACTACCAGCTTGTGCCTACTTTGGAGGAATTTTCTCAACTCTTGAGGATTCCTATTTTGAATCAACTACCTTTCAAAGGTACGGAAAGAGATCCAAAGCCATAAGAGATTGCTCAAGCCCTGCACTTGCACTCATCTGATGTCATAACCCATTGGGAAACTAGAAGTGGTGTCAAAGGCTTTTTTGGTAAAGTTCTGGTTTGAGAAGGCCCAAAGTTGTTGGAATTCCTTGGACTTGCAAGCTTTTAAGGAGATTGTAGCTCTTCTCATCTATGGGTTGGTCTTGTTCCCTAACCCTGACCAACTCATAGATGTGAGTGCCGTCAAAATCTTCATGTCACACAATCCGGTGCCTACATTGCTTGGAGATATCTTACACTCTTTTCACACTCGTACAATGAGGAAAAGAGGTGTTCTCATGTGTTGCACTCCTCTCCTCGCAAGATGGTTTATTTCTCATCTTCCCCAATCAGTCTTGAAGAATGAGCAAGGTTTGAGGTGGTCACAAAGGTTGATGACACTTACACATTCAGATATTCATTGGTGTTCTCGATCCAAAGAGAATGTCATTATCATCGACCGTTGTGGGGAATTCCCTAATGTCCCTCTACTTGGCATTAGGGGAGGCATCACCTACAACCCCTGCTTGTCTCTAAGAAAGTTTGGTTATGCCCGAAGGGATGGCCCACATGATATGCTTATTCAAGGCTTGGTTTTCGACTTCAACAACGACAATCAAAGTCTTCGCCTTAGGTTCATCCGAGCTTGAAGGATGCCAAACAAGGTAGATAGTAAGACTTTGTGACACAAGAATTCCATCCCTCTTGAGCCTTACCTCAAGTGATTAGGAACCCGCGCCCAAAGTCTTATGATGCCCTACCCCTCTGTTCTCCCAGTGATTATAGAGCCTGTTAAGGAAGGAGAGGTTCCATACACCATCCTACATCCTGACATGTCAACATCACTCGAAGAACTACAAAAGAGTTGGATATAGCTCAAGGGAGAACGTGATACTTTCGAAGCCCAATTCTACGCAAGCGAGAAGAAGGTTTTGGAACTCACTCGGTTACTTCATGAAGAGCAGACTCTCAACACCTACATTGCACCAAAGAGGATGCACAACGTCTTTTTATCTTAGGATTTTGTATTATTTTTCCCTAAGGGCATTGATGTACTCAAATTCTATTTTATTAATATAACGTGTGTTCCTTTTTGATTGACACGAATTTGAATTTTCAAATCCTTAAAAACATTGCATGAATATATATCATTCATCATGAGCATAAACAGGTCTTTGCAACAAGTTTCCTCATCCTTCTACTGTTTATTTCAGCAAGATGGATCTTGAACAAACGATTAAAGACTTACAAGCTCAAAATACACAATTTTAACAGCTACTCTTGACCTTTGCCAAGGGGCAGGAGGGGCTCAAGACTCTTCTAGAGAAAGAGAAAGAGAAAAAGAAGAAGAAGCCAGCTGGTGTGGTTATCATGGGCAGAAGGTTCCAGGGACAAGCCAGAAGGACTTTAAAATTTCCAACAACCTCTGACAAAGTGGAAAGAAAAGGAAAAGAGACGGCAGTACCATCAGATTTTGAAGCAGAAGAAGAGGAAGAAGAGGACTACTCTGAACAAAAATACCCTCCAGCCGATGACAAATACAAACACTTGGAAGAGCGTCTAACTGCTATGGAGATATAGAGAGTACCGGGGCTGGAATTTGAGGAATTGGGGTTGGTGTCTGGAATAGTAGTCTCGCCGAAGTTTAAAGTGCCACTATTTGCCAAGTATGATGGGGTGTCTTGTCCCAAGATGCACCTCCGCTCATATGTCAGGAAGATGCAGCCACATTCTGCGGACAAATACTTGTGGGTTCACTTTTTCCAAGACAGTTTATCAAGAACGCAGCTTGATTGGTTCTACCAGTTGGAGAGGTCTGATGTCCATAATTGGGAAGACTTGGCAGCAGCCTTCTATAAACAGTATCAATACAATGCCAATTTGGCACCAACCCGTACTCAACTCAAGAGTATGGCCATGGTATCCAATGAGGGCTTCAAAGACTACGCCCAAAAGTGGAGGGATTTAGCCAGAAGGGTGCAACCACCTTTATCTGAAAGGGAGCTAGTGGACATGTTCTTGGGAACTCTGTCAGGTCCTTTCTTTAATCACGTGATTGGGAGTTCCTCTGCAGGGTTTACCGAATTGATTCTAATTGGCGAAAGGGTCGAAGCCGGTATAAGAAGTGGGAAAATTCAGAAAGACGCGTCTACCTCTGCTGCTGTAAAAAAGCCCTCCACTGGAAAGAAGGAAGTGTATGTTGTCTATTCACAGAGAAATTAGGGAAGAACCGAACGTCGACCAACGGTGGGGGCCGTCAGGATTCAAAAGCCTGCATCAGACCAGCCAAGAAACAATCAGCTGAGAAATAATCATCAAAGGGTAGAAAGGCCAGTACGAAAATTCACCAAGATTAACATGACTCCAGCTCAAGTCCTACCACATCTTCTGAAGTTGAATCTGGCAATGTTAAAAGAGGCCCCGAAAAATCCTAATACTGCATCTCCCCACTACCATCTGAATGCGAGGTGCGCTTACCATTCTGAAAGTCCAGGGCACGACACCAACAATTGTTGGGCTCTGAAGAACAAAATTCAAGACCTGATATACGCAAAGGAAGTTAAATTTGAAGTTCCTGAGAAACCGAATGTTATCTCCACTCCAATGCCCAGGCATGGACATAATGCCAATGTTGTTGAGGAGGATTTATTTGTTGCCACCGTGGATGAATTGTTGACTCCACTCTCGATCATCAAGCTGAATTTGTTGAAAGTTGGTATTTTCCCAGGTTGTGAGAAAGATTGCCATATTTGCCTATCCTCATCATTTGGCTGCCCTCTGTTGAAAAAAGGTATCCAACAATTGATTGATAATCAAGAAATCTTGTTTGAGAAAGCTCCTGTTTCACCCATTCCAGTTAAAGAAGTTTCAATAATAACCATATACGCCAATCCTTCCAAGGTCCCTAAAAGACCCGTTAGGATTACATCTGCTCCAGTGACTACTCCGTTGAAGATTACAATGCCCGGGCCAACCCCATACAAATCAGATAAAACGGTACCATGGAATTATGGTGGAGAAATCTACTACCATGGTGCCAAACAGATTGAATTGATTGTCGAAGAAGAGAGCTCCGAAGAGGGAAATTCTGACATCAGTAACATTGCTGGAACAAGCAAAATTACTCGTAGTGGAAGAATTTTCTCTCCAGAGATTGCCCCTCCAAAGGCAGTCTTTGGACCCGTGGCTGTTCCGAAGATTACATCTATACCCGTGATTGTACCAACAAGTGTACCTACCAACAAAGACAATACAATTCCTATCCCTACTTCCACCGCTGAGAATAAAGGAAAGAATGTTCAAAAGGAGGTTGTCCTGACGAAGGCTTAATCACTAGCTATTCCTGAAACGTCCAAGAAGGAGATGGAAGAAATCCTGAGGATAATTAAGAAGAGTGATTATGATGTGGTTGAACAATTGGGGCAGACCCCCTCCAAAATCTTTATGTTATCCTTGCTACTGTGCTCTGAGACACACGCTAAAGCTTTGGTAAAGTTTTTGAAGACAGCTCACGTGTCGCAAGAGACGTCGGCTGACCAATTACAAGAGGGTGTGGCCAGTCTGACAGCTGATAATGGCCTGGGTTTCTCTGATGCAGACTTGACCCCTAAAGGGAGAAAATACAATGATGCTTTACATGTCTCAGTGGTGAAATTCTGGCTGCAGATACTCAATGTCACGTTCAATGTTATGACACCGTATCTGACTTTCTATAAGACAGTAAATACAAAAACAGTAAAGAACACAATCAATTGTTTACCCAGTTCAGTGTGCAACAACACCTACTCTGGGGGCTACCAAGCCAGGGAGGAAATCCACTATAAGAGATATTAATTCAGGAATAAACCAACTAGTTTATCTCCTTCACTTAAGACCTACCCAATGCAACTTCAATCTAAGTATAACTTAAACCTGAGTTCCTACTCACTCCCCCTCAATCACAGCAGTGATACTTAAAACAATTTGACTAATTAATTGATGAAGACACTCTTCAAAACATACACTTGATTATGCTTCACAGCTTTTTAATCAAGCAACACAAACACTCTTGCTTCACAGCTTTGAGTGATACATAAACCTAACTTGACTTTGCTTCAAAGCTTCAGTCAAGAGACACAAAAACACTCTTGCTTCAAAGCTTTGAGTGATACACAACCCTTACAATTAAAGCCTATTCCAAGTCACTTATCACAATGATACTTGCTTGGATTACAATATTTAAAACTATACAGCTTCTAAATGATCTTCTGTCAAAAAAGGGATTGATTCCAAAACATCAGCTCTGTTGAATATATGGCAGCTGCATCTTCAGTTAGGGTTTCCACAAAAAGCTAGGGTTAATTCCATTTGACCTTAAGACTAGGTCATAGGACTTTATCAACCAGGTTAGGGTTGAGCTAGGTTAACCCCAAGTCCACGAGATTTTCTGTTCTGGAAAGACTGAGTCATAATCCTGAAAAAACTCAGAATTACCCAAACTGCATAACTGTTAGTTCAGAGCAGGATGTCTTAACATTTGTTATGACATCTGAATTCCTGTCTACTGATTTTGGTAAATGTGATCTTTTTGCAAAATGCTCCGATACACACTCATAAACAGCAGCACCTGTATGACAATATTTTTCTGCAAAGGTACCTAAAGAATCAGTACCTAATAAACTAGAATGTTATGACATCAGTCATGACATTCACACACCTGGTTTTACCAAAAATGCATGCCAATAACTAAACAACTACAAACTCCCCCTTTGGCAGATTTTTGGCTAAAGCCCCTAAGCAATCAGAGATAGATAGCAGCAGAAAAAAATGACTGTAGAAAAATAGAATGTCTAATAAAGTCTACCAAAATATATATCCCCCTCTTTAGCCACAAATGGGCCAAAGATACATGTTCTTAAAAGATTATACAGTCATCCAGAAAAAGTAATAAAAACAACAACTAAAATCTGAACACACTTCCAAACTCCACCAGGGACCAGCATCAACTCCACCAACCTTCAAGCACTGTCCCCATCAGAGGAGCTAGTTTCTTCAGTATTGAGTTGATCTTTAGCTTCTGCACCCTCTTCCCTTCTGTTTCCTTCAGCTTCTGCACCCTCTTCCCTTCTGTTTCCTTCAGCTTCCTCCTTTTCTAACCTGGCAATTAGGTTTTCTAGGGTCTTTTTCCTAGCTTCCAGCTCTTTGCAGGTCTCTTTCAATACAGCTATAACATCAGATGTTTTGGACTGAGTCTTTATAGATGATGTCTCAGCTGATGTTATGATAATATCAGGAGCATGAGATCCCTGAAACAGCTTGTAGTGTAACCCAAGAGCAGGAGCTCTTTTGCAAGCAGTGTCTCTTGCCACCAGGATATCAGGGTATTGTGCAAGGATAATTCCACAAAGGAGGGAGGGAAAGGCAATTGGGCCTTTGACAGCATAACTACCAGCATGTTTTAAAGTTTGTTAAAAAATATACCTGCCATAGTCAAAAACAGTCTTGGTTCCCACAGCATAAATAAATCTCCCCAATCTTGTGGAGATAGTTGATTTATGGTTTGTAGGGACCCAGTTGGCTGCACCAATCTTGTGCAGGATGGCAAATTTCATGCTAAGTTTGCTGGCATTCAGCTTGCTTTCAAGGGCCAGCACTTCACTTGTCTTGCTATGATGGTTTGACAAACTTCATTGTCAGTGACTTCCAGATCAGGGCAATCCTCATTTGATCTTCCAAGAAATTTGTTAATTTCTGATGGAGAGAAATTAACCCTTCTTCCTCTAACATAAACACTTTCAAAGTCAGCTGACCTTCCATAAGCACATTCATCAGACAAGTTAACTATGAACTCCTTGACCAGATTTTCATAGCACTTGGTAAGTTTTACCACAGTCTTCATCAGTCCAGCAGTTTTAATCAGGTCCATGATGTCCTTGCACTCCATGGCATCATTGTTTAGCTCTCTTTCTAAAGCTATTCTCTTCAAGCAAACATACTTCCATCTGGTGGCATTGTCAGGATGGTGAAAAGAGATGTTGTCTGTTGGGACTTCAGGAATTCTAGCCATTTTGCTGGAGGGGAGTTTCCTTCTGATAGGAATTTCTTCAGTATCAATCTCAAACTCTGATTCCTCATCAGAATCAGAAGTCTCAGGTTCTTTTCTTTTCTTTGTAATTGGTTGTCTACCAGTATGCACTTGGGCTTTCACCTTCCCTTTGGACTGACCAGTTTTCACAGATTCTACCTCAGTCTTGCCTTCAGCCTTGGATTTCTTATCAACAGGTTTATTTTTGGTCATACACTTTGCAGCATTCTGATTACCCTTTCTTTTCATCATTCTCCTAGCTATGCTAGGGTTTACATTGGCAATCAGATCATTGTCTGAGTATTCCTCATCCACATCAATGATAGGTGGATCAACAGTCTTCTCTGATGGGTTCTGAATGTTGTCATTTTGTGTCACAACATTCTCAGATACATCTACATTCTCAGAGACATCCACATTGGGGCTTGCTGATTCTTGATTTAATGGGACAGAAATCCCCGGTACAGATTGGTTTCCGCTTAGTATTCTTGTAACAAGCCTAGCAATTGCTTGATGAACTTGAGCTGATCCTTCCCTATTTGGTACAGAGGAAGAAGGATGAGAAGGATTACCAGAAGCAGTAGCTTGAGCTCTTCCTGCGTGCCTAGTTCTCAGCTTTTTGACTTTGGAGGGGTCAGTTGCCATTTCTCTGAGAGGAGTGATCTCCAGGACATCAGAATCTATGCATGTGGTGATTGCTCGAGAATCTTGGTCAGATGATGAAGATGAAGTGGTCGCCTTGGTTGAAGATGATGTTTGAGACATTTTGATTGACTTAGAGCACCAGTAGCAATTTGAGAGAAAACTTTGATTGAGAGAAAGGAATAGGTTGCAAAGACGAGAGAGGCAGGAGGCAAATGAGAGTATATTAAACTTCTTAATAATTTTGAAAGAATTGGAAAGACATATGATTAACCTACTAAAAATAGACTTAACACAAATAACTCCTTCAACCCTTGTTTTAAGCAAAATTAATTGCTATAATTTTTCACGTTGGCAAATACCCATCTTGCCCCTCAAGTTTTCAAGTTGATTTCCAACAAGAGCCTTGGTAGAAGAATCAGCCAGCTGAAGCTTGATGATACCATGTTCTAGTTTAATTGTCTTCTTCTCTACAAGGTCAATGTGCTTGGTCCTGCTATGCTGAATAGGGTTCTTGGAAATATTGATTGTATTCAGATTGTCACAATACAATGTCACAACATCTTGCGAGACATTATACTCAGTGAGCATCTGTTTTGTCCAGATGTTTTGAGAACAGCTACTACCAGCTGCAACTATTTCAGCACAGAGTTGAGAAGGCATTCTTTTGACATGAATCATACCTCTGGCAGATTCCTGTATGATCCTATTTTTCTTTTTGTCAACTCCATTTTGATGATGAGTTATAGGAGAAGAGACTTCATGACTCATTTCTTCTGGGAAACAGAATTTACTTGTTGTTTCCAAATTCCTTGTCATGATTACTTCTGGTTCTGACAACACATCCTTCTTTTTGAGTTTTCTTGCACTGTTCTCTAGAAACTTCAAGTTTATTCATCACATCATAGACATGTCTCTTTTTACCAAGCCTTTCAATTTGAAGTTCACCATAAACCCTCCTTTTATCAATTTGCAGTCTTGGAATCCTTCTGACTGCTTCCATAGAGATAGTTCTTTTCATTCTTCTTAGATGAAGATGGCCAAGCTTATGGTGCCACAGTTTCATCTCTTTTTCTTCTTTGGTAATAGAACACATAGTGGAGTCATTAGTGTTCTCAGGCTGCCACAAGTAACAGTTATCTTTAGATCTGATTCCTTTCATTACCACTTCTAGTTTTTCATTAATTACTAGACATTCAAATTTTGAGAAGTTGACCTTGAATCCTAGATCACACAATTGACTGATACTAATGAGATTAGCAGTCAGCCCTTTTACCAGCAGTACTTCATTCAGACTTGGAACTCCAGGGCAGTCCAAATTACCAACTCCTTTGATTTCACCTTTAGCACCATCTCCAAAGGTCACAAAACTGGTGGTGTGAGGTTTAACATTATTGAGGAGGTTCTTGATTCCAGTCATGTGTCTGGAACACCCACTATCAAAGTACCAGTCTTCCTTTGCAGAGACCCTCAGGGAAGTGTGGGCTATCAGGGCAGTAGCCTTTTTCTTCCATTTAGGAGCATGTGGTACCTTTTTAGACTTAGGTTTGACACCTGAGTTCTGATTAGGGTATCCATGCAATCTGAAGCAGAAAGGCTTTATGTGGCCATATCTCCCACAATGATGACATCTCCATCTTTGGTACCTTTTCTTCATATGTCTCTGTTCCTGATGTTGAGAGTTGTGTTGAGACATCTGTTTTGACATTTGCTTATCAGGCCTGATCTTCTTATCTGTACCAGATTTCTTTGCTTCCACAAATCCTAGTCCAGATTTGTTTCCCACATTTTGTCCAACCTGAAGGATCTCTTCCAATTTGTCTGTTCCATTAGTCAGCATCTTGATAGATTTGGTCATTTGATTCAGTTGTGAGTTCAGCAATTGAACTTCCCCTTCTAGATGACTTATAGTTTCAAGGTTTGCCCTTTTTTCAGCCTCCAGCTTTATGATGAGTTTTGATTGTTTCTCATTCTGCACACAGACTTCAGCACTTCTGATACACAATTTCTTGTAAGTATCAGCCAGTTCTTCAAATGTCACTTCTTCATCACTAGTGTCACTTTCAGAGGTACAAACACCAGTTAGAGCAGTAACTAGTTTGGAAGATTCTTCTTCAGAATTACTTTCTGAATCACAGTCAGACTAAGTAACAGTCATTCCTTTCTTTTGTTTCTTAAGAAAGGTAGGACATTCAGCTCGAATATGCCCATATCCTTCACAACCATGGCATTGAATTCCTCTTCCTTGATTTCCCTTCTCTTCTGACCTTGGTCTTCTGCCGGAACTGTCAATGTCAGAGGGAATGTTATGAACATTAGACCTTGACTTTGGATCTATTCTTTTGATGAGTTTGTTGAACTGTCTTCCAAGCATGGCTATAGCTTCTGAAATAATTTCTTCTTCATCCTCCTTGTTTTCAACATCAGTGTTGGATACAAGTGCTATGCTCTTGTTCTTTTTGTCACCATTTTCAGTGATCCCCATCTCAAAAGTCTGAAGAGACCCAATAAGTTCATCCACTTTCAACTTGCTGATGTCCTGGGCTTCCTCTATGGAAGTTACCTTCATTGCAAATCTTTTAGGCAAGGATCTGAGAATCTTTCTTACCAATTTTTCTTCTGACATCTTTTCTCCAAGTGCTCCTGAGGTGTTGGCAATCTCCAAGATGTTCATGTGAAACTCATGAATGGTTTCATCTTCCATCATTTTTAGATTCTCAAACTTGGTAGTCAACATCTGAAGCCTTGACATTTTTACTTTGGAAGTGCCCTCATGGGTAGTTTTGAGAGTGTCCCAAACTTCCTTGGCCAGTTCATATTGATGTACTAGTCTAAAAATGTTTCTATCAATTCCATTGAACAAGGCATTTAAAGCTTTGGAATTTCCCAGGGCTAACTCATCTTTTTCTTTACTTCAATCTTCCTCAGGCTTCAGACTGATTGTCCCATCTTTCTCAGTTATGGTGGGATGGTTCCATCCTTTGTCAGCAGCTCTCCAAGCCTTTTTGTCCAGATCTTTTAAGAAGGCAATCATACGAGGTTTCCAGTAGTCATAATTTGTTCCATCCAGAATGGATGGTCTATTTCCAAAAACTCCTTCTTTGTCCATAGTGCCAGAAAGTGATATCCCTAGATCTCACCCAGTAATACAGGCAGGGTGCCTGCTGTGATGCCAATTGAAATTCTGGCTGCAGATACTCAATGTCACGTTCAATGTTATGACACCGTATCTGACTTTCTATAAGACAGTAAATACAAAAACAGTAAAGAACACAGTCAATTGTTTACCCAGTTCAGTGTGCAACAACACCTACTCTAGGGGCTACCAAGCCAGGGAGGAAATCCACTATAAGAGATATTAATTCAGGAATAAACCAACCAGTTTATCTCCTTCACTTAAGACCTACCCAATGCAACTTCAATCTAAGTATAACTTAAACCTGAGTTACTACTCACTCCCCCTCAATCACAGCAATGATACTTAAAACAATTTGACTAATGAATTGATGAAGACACTCTTCAAAACATACACTTGATTATGCTTCACAGCTTTTTAATCAAGCAACACAAACACTCTTGCTTCACAGCTTTGAGTGATACATAAACCTAACTTGACTTTGCTTCAAAGCTTCAGTCAAGAGACATAAAAACACTCTTGCTTCAAAGCTTTGAGTGATACACAACCATTACAATTAAAGCCTATTCCAAGTCACTTATCACAATGATACTTGCTTGGATTACAATATTTAAAACTATACAGCTTCTAAATGATCTTCTGTCAAAAAAGGGATTGATTCCAAAACAGCAGCTCTGTTGAATATATGGCAGCTGCATCTTCAGTTAGGGTTTCCACAAAAAGCTAGGGTTAATTCCATTTGACCTTAAGACTAGGTCATAGGACTTTATCAACCAGGTTAGGGTTGAGCTAGGTTAACCCCAAGTCCACGAGATTTTCTGTTCTGGAAAGACTGAGTCATAATCCTGAAAAAACTCAGAATTACCCAAACTGCATAACTGTTAGTTCAGAGCAGGATGTCTTAACATTTGTTATGACATCTGAATTCCTGTCTACTGATTTTGGTAAATGTGATCTTTTTGCAAAATGCTCAGATACACACTCATAAACAGCAGCACCTGTATGACAATATTTTTCTGCAAAGGTACCTAAAGAATCAGTACCTAATAAACTAGAATGTTATGACATCAGTCATGACATTCACACACCTGGTTTTACCAAAAATGCATGCCAATAACTAAACAACTACAAGTGGAGTGTAGAGGAACGACCCTAGTCCATGTCCTGGTAGATACTGGTTCATCTCTGAACATCTTACCAAAGAAATCCCTTGATAGGTTGGATTGTGAGGGGCTGACTTTAAAACCCAGCAACGTAGTGGTGAGAGCATTTGACGGCTCTAAGAGGATGGTCCATGGGGAGGTAGACATCCCGATCAAGGTGGGTACTCAGACCTTTAATTCAACATTCTATGTGATGGACATTCGTCCTTCTTACTCTTGTCTGTTGGGACGCCCCTAGATTCACAACGCCGGTGTTGTCACCTCGACTTTGCATCAGATGCTGAAGTACCCTGTCCAAGGGAAGATCATAATTGTCCATGGGGAAGAGGAATACATGATTAGTCATCTGAATTCCTTCTGATATGTGGAATTGGATGGCGAGTTCATTGAAACCCATTTCTAACATTTTGAAGAGGTCTCTCAGGAAATAGCAGCGACTAAGGCAGTATCCTCAATTCCTATGATCACAAGACCTCCACCTCAGATGTCTTCTCTACAAGATGCAAAGGAAGTAGTGGAAGAAGGGGGATGCACCATCTGGGGGAAGCTTCCAGACATTCCTTACAAACCAGACAAGTTTGGCCTGGGGTTTACTTCAACCGCTCAGAAAGTTGTGCGTCACGCCCGTGCCGGAGGGCCACCTGTGAAGATCAGCCACTAAGGGGTTAATGCACTAGAGGATAGTGAAGAAGATGGCAGCTTGGAAGACTGGATATTTCCTACTGTCGGCGGAGGACTGTGCAACTGGGAAGCCAAAGACTTCATCCCAATTACTTTCATACCGCAGTAATTTATCTTTTACATTTCTGTTGGACTTGTAATAATTCACAAACAATTCATACATTTTCAACCTTATGTCTTACCCGAGGCACAACGGTCCATTTGTAAGGGTTCTTATTTCATTTTCATATGTCATTTAATGAATCATGGACGCTTTTTCATATATAAACCTTTTGTGCTCATCGTCTTTCTTTTACATTTTATTGTTTTAAGATGGCTATACCCTTACACACACCCACACTCACAAATGCAGGTACCCTTCCATTCCGGATCCCATGGGTAATGATACTGCTATAGCCTTCAGTGACTCTGAAGATCTGATCTATCAAGCCGAATACGAAGGTGAGGAAGATTGTGAGGTGCCAGGGGAATTGGCCAGATTACTACAACAAGAGGAAAGAGCAATTCATCCTCATGAGGAGCTGTTGGATACAATCAACTTGGGTACTGAGGAAGACAAAAAGGAAATCAGAGTGGGTGCCAATCTAGAGCTGAGTGTCAAGGAGTGCCTAATTCAGTTGTTGCGTGAATATGTTGAGATCTTTGCCCTGTCATACGAAGACATGTCGGGACTTGATACAGACATTATGGTACATCGTCTACCCATAAGAGAAGACTGTCCACCAGTGAAACAAAAAGTCTGCCGCATGAGACCTGACATGTCAGAGAAGATCAAAGCAGAAGTTATGAAGCAGTTCAATGCTGGGTTTCTGGCTGTTACTTCCTATCCACAATGGGTAGCTAACATTTTTCCCGTGCCTAAAAAGGACGACAAAGTAACAATGTGCGTGGATTATAGAGATTTAGACAGGGTCAGCCCTAAAGATGATTTTCCACTTCCGCACATCGACATCCTGGTTGACAATACAGCTCAGCACAAAGTATTTTCTTTCATGGACGGATTCTCATGCTATAACCAGATCAAAATGGCACCTGAGGACATGGAGAAAACTACTTTTGTCACACAGTGGGGTAAGTTCTGCTACAAAGTGACGCCATTCGGACTGAAGAATGTCGGGGCAACCTATCAACGCGCCATGGTAGCTTTGTTTCATGATATGATACATCATGAGATAGAGGTCTACGTAGATGACATGATAGCCGGATCACAAACTGAAGAAGAACACCTTGATCACTTGCAAAAGCTGTTTGTCAGGTTGAAGGAGTACAAACTAAGGTTGAATCCGAACAAGTGCACATTCGGAGTCCGATCCGATAAACTCTTGGGTTTCATTGTCAGCAACAAAGGCATCGAGGTTGATCTTGCCAAAGTCAAAGAGATACAAGAAATGCCTACTCCTCGCACTGAGAAGGAAGTCAGAGGGTTCTTGGGACGCCTAAACTATATTGCTAGGTTCATTTTTCACCTAACATCTACTTGTGAGCCAATCTTCAAGCTATTGAAGAAAGATCAAGTAGTTAGATGGAATGATGACTGCCAGATTGCTTTCGATAAAATCAAGGAGTATTTACAATAGCCTCCTGTCTTAATGCCGCCAGTCGAGGGAAGACCGCTAATCATGTATCTGACTGTTTTAGAGAACTCAATGGGGTGCGTATTGGGGGCAGCATGACGAGTCTGGCCGAAAAGAGCATGCCATTTATTACTTAAGCAAAAAGTTTACTGACTGTGAAACCATATATTCACTGCTTGAGAAAACTTGATGCGCTCTGGTATGGGCTGCTCGCCGACTAAGACAATATATGTTGACTCATACCACTTTGCTGATATCTAAGATGGATCCGATAAAGTACATCCTCGAAAAGCCTGTTTTGTCAAGAAGGATAGCTAGTTGGCAGATGATCCTAACATAATATGACATACAGTACACTACCCAAAAATCTATAAAGTGCAGTGTGCTAGCTGATCATCTGGCTCATCAAGCTGTATAAGATTATTAATCCATGAAGTTTGTCTTCCCTGACGAAGACATCATGACAGCAGACAACTTTGAAGGAATCAGACCATATGACGGACCTGAACAAGGATCCTGATGGACCCTGTACTTTGATGGGGCATCCAATGCACTTGGTAACGGTATCGGCACTGTGCTTATATCTCCGGAAGGATGCCATACTCCTTTTACTGCCAGACTTTGCTTCAACTGTACGAACAACATGGCAGAGTACGAAGCATGCATCTTTGGACTCAAGGCTGCCATAGACTTGGGAATAAAATCTTTGGTTGTGTTTGGGGATTCAGCTTTGGTCATCAGTCAAATCAAAGGAGAGTGGCACACTAAGCACCCAAACTTTATCCCTTACAAAGAACATGTTTTGACATTGCTACCAGATTTCGAGCAGATTACCTTCGAGCACTTCCCGTGAGAAGAAAATCAGCTAACAGATGCTCTAGCTACAATGTCATCTATGTTTAAACTTAATTGGGATAACGAAGCTCCCCAGATCACCATTGAATGGATGGACGAACCAGCACACTGTCACGAGATTAATACCAAAGAAGTAGTGGACCGGCCTTGGTTTCATGAAGTCAAAAGGTATCTCGAGGCTCAGGAATACCCAGAAGGAGCTTTAGTCAATAACAAAAAGTTCTTAAGGAGATTCTCAGCTATGTTCTTCCTAAGTAATGGCATCCTGTACAAACACAATCATGATTCTATTCTTCTCCGTTGTGTGGACAAGATTGAAGATGAAAGGATTATGGCTGAATTGCATGAAGGTACCTTTGGCACTCATTCTAGAGGGCATACGATGGCGAAGAAAATCCTACGGGCAGGCTATTATTGGTCTACCATGGAAGCAGACTGCTATCAGCACTCCCGGACTTGTCATAAATGTCAAATCTATGCAGACAAGGTGCACGTGCCTCCGGTTCCTCTAAATGTCTTAACAGCTACTTGGCCCTTCGCTATGTGGGGAATCAATATGATTGGGGAGATCAAGCCTACAACCTCCAATGGACACCGTTTCATTCTAGTGGCCATTGATTATTTCACAAAGTGGGTCGAAGCAGCTTCCTTTGCATCCGTTACTAAGAATGTTGTTGCCCGCTTCATCAAGCAAAATCTCATTTTCCGGTACGGTATCCCAGAAAGCATCATAACTGATAACGATACAAACCTTAACAATACTATGATTACCGCCCTGTGCGAGCAGTTCAAGATTCAACATCACAATTCATCCCCCTATCAGCCAAAGATGAATTGTGTTGTCGAAGCTGCGAATAAAAACATTAAAAAGATCATACAGAAAATGACAGTCACCTACAAGGAATGGCATGAGATGCTAGCGTTTGCTCTCCGCAGGTACCGTACCACGACTCGCACATCAACTGGGGCAACACCCTATTCTTTGGTTTATGGCATGGAGGTTGTTCTACCTATTGAGGTTTAGATCCCCTCTTTAAGAATCATGAAGGATGCAGGTTTGAGTGAAGACGATTGGATTCAAACCCGACTTGATCAGTTGAACCTAATTGATGAAAAGAGGCTTACTACTGTTTTCCATGGTCAAACGTATCAAAAACGGATGATCAAAGATTTCAACAAGAAAGTCAGATGCCAGGTATATCAAGTTGGAGATCTAGTGATCAAGCACATCATCTTGCCACAAAGTGATCCCAAGGGAAAATGGACTCCTACCTATGAAGGACCATTTGTAATCAAGAACATCTTTTCTGGTGGGGCAATGATCTGAACCACCATGGATGGTGACAACCTGCCACACCCTGCGAACACAGACATAGTCAAAAGATACTACTCATAAGAGACCCGCTAGGTTGACACACCTAGACAAAACAAGGGCATCCTAACGAACCAAAAGGTTCGAGCAAAAATTAGGGATAAAATAAAAAAAATCTGTACACCTGGCAAGTTGAAAACCTGAAAGGGCGATTGGGAAAAAAAGGGTTTCCCGGTGAATCGAAAACCCAAAAGGGAGGTTCAGGAAAAATTTAGGGAATTAAAGCGTATGACTATGTCTCGTCGGATCACTTTAAGGACAATCTCTTCACTGAAAAAACTGGAGCTTCTGATCAATCCAATCATCTTCGGGCGAAGCAATAAATGGATAAGATATTCGGAGATACGAAGGCTATAGCAGAATGGGAACCCCATGGGATTTTTTACACATAACTATCTTTCTTTGTATAAATTTTTCTCATTTTTTATGACACCATCCTCTTACTAGGATGACTGTCTCCTTTGTACAAAATACTTATTTAATGTAAATACAAAGATATCTCTTTAAAGTGAAGGAAAAAAAACCATTTTGTCCTTTTCTTTTTACACTTGTGTTTTATTTGCAAAAACGTCCATTGATTCATTAATGAACATATGCATTTGAACATAATTACTATTTAAAAATAAACAGAAATGATAAAGAACAGTTACTGATAGGTTGAAAGACTAAGAAAACATCTTTAGGCTATTCCATGAACAATCCCTACAGTATGTCAATGAGATCCCCAGTGGAGCCAAACCTTCCAACTACAGATCTCCAGCGGAGCTGAAACTTCCAACTATCAATCCCCATTGGAAACCATCTCGTTTCTCCAGATTCCCCAACAAGTTGTCTTGAAGCCTGAAAACTAACCAGACAACAACCTCAGATAACTCCCCAGTAGATTGGCAGACAACCCAAACTCCTGAACTTTCTCCCAAACAGGAATAAGCTTTTTCCCACAAAGTCTTCACTACTCCCCAGCAGGATAACTTTCTTCCCCACAGAGTTTTTATTGCTCCCCAATAGAATGAAGATTATCATTCTTATTTCCCATAAGAGGTCATCAAAGTTCTCTGGATTCCCCAAGCAGATTACTCAAGCAGTATTTGGCATTACTCTCACAACGAAATTCAAGACATGAAGGATCCCTATATCCCCAGAGAAGTCACCAAGGATTTCTTATCCTCAGCAGTCAAGGATTTATTTTCCCCGGCAGCAGTCAAGGATTTATTTTCCTCATCAAAATAGCAAATCAGCTTACATGCGCATACATTACATCCATATATTATAAACATTGATAAGACACATATATTGCATCATACATTTCATGCAACATAACTTTGTGTTTCAGCTAACATTTTATCCTTTTCAGGATAAGATTAACATCTACTGTTGACAATGTTCAAAGGTTTCAGATATAGTACAGATACGCTCTAGACAAGGATGCCATTCTGATACTCATTCAGATCTCAACTTTCAGACACAGTCCAGATACGCTCCAAACAAGGATGCCATTCTGATACTCATTCATATCCCAACATCTTTCAGATACAGTACGGATACACTCCAGACACGGAATTTATTCTGTTACTCATTCAGATTCAAGCTCGGATACGCTCCAGACATGGAAGCCATTCTGTTACTCATTCAAGATTTCAACTATCAGATTGCAGTACAGATACACTCCAGACACGGAAGTCATTCTGCCACATATTCAGATTCTAGTCCAGATACGCTCCAGACACGGATGCTATTCTTTTGCTTATGTAGATTCAGTCTTCAGATACAGTTCAGATACGTTCCAGATATGAACACCATTCTGATACTCATTCTTTTGACTTACAACTTACAATTCAACAAACATTCTTGGATGGAATCTACAAGCCTATCTCCAACAAGATTCTATCACCTCTCCAGATGGAATATTTAAGCCCATTCCCTCAACTACACTTTGTCGAGTGCAAATTTATGGGCACTCTAGTGTCCAATCATCTTTTACCTTCGAGTCACGAACGGTAAAACTCGTCGATCTAACTCTTCAGGTTCAAGAAGATTGAATAGGGGAAGCTGTTGTACCTCAAAATTTTCCCTCTCATTTATCAAGATTTTCCTCACAAGACTTCTTGGACTCAAGACAAGATTAGGGTTTGGTCAGCTAAAGACGTCTCATCTTGCACTGACAACCTAGAATTAGGGTTTGAGTTTGCACAATGATTTTTGGACCACCAATGCTTCATGTGACTTTCATACACCATCTTGAACCCCTAATATTGCTCATGTTAAGTTTCAAGCCTTGAATCACATTTTTGATCAGTCAATTGGATAGTTGACCTAAAAATCAGCTGTATTGGGGAAAAAGTCAATCATGGCCAATTTACAGTCAAACTTCATAATTTTTGATCCACAACAACAATTTAGACTTATATGTATCATTTGATCAAGTTTCGATCACAACTCCTCAATAAATTTGATCAAATCATCAAAAGGGCAAAATGGTCAAAATTAGGGTTTTGACTGAGAAAGGGCAATTTCTGATTTTTAACCTAGCCAATGACCAATTGGGTTCAAAAATGATTTCAAGGGTTCAATGGCATCATCTTGACCTAATTACATGGTTCAAAAGATCTCAAGTGCATTGGATTGACAGATGAATTTTCCAGTCAATTGATCAAAAGTCAATTGTATACTGAAAAGTCAAACTTTGACTTTTTGGTCAAAATCAAGTGCCAAGGGTCATAATTCATCAAGATATGTCAAAATATGAAACTTGTTCACCAAGAAAACCAATTTTGAAAATTAGGGTTTTGAATTTGAAAATTTCCATAACTGTAAATTTTTCTAAGTATGGAAATTTTCTTATTTTTTCCCAACTTTCCACCACTTTTTCACCATGATGCAATTTGATTCAAAGAAAACATCCAACATGAAAGTTGTATTCCTCCATGAAATATACAACTTTGCTTCACAAAATTTTCCCAAAAGATGCTTGGATCTCAAGTTATGAATTTGTGAATATAGGTACATTAACTAAATAACTTAGTGAAAATTTGCCCTAATTTAGGCAGGTTTTGGACCCAAATTCATGGACATTTTTCACCTAGTTCAAAGAGGTATCTCAAAATGAATTTCAAATATGGATTGTATAGCACATTGCAATCTTTCCAAAATGTCCAAGAACTCTCCAAGATCATTTGTGAGCAAGGAGAATCGTAGAAGGGAAGTTGGCATTTTCTCACTTTTGTTCATGTCATTTTTACAAAGCATCAAGTTGCAAATCAAATCTTTGATGTTTGAATCTTGCTTTGTAGGACCTAAACTCATTCTACACTCCATAATTAAATGCAAACTCAGAAGTTAAAGGCTTTATTTTCACTTTTGAAGCATTGTACAAGATACATTTCCATTTTTGGCCAAAAGTGCACAATGCCATTTCCATGAAGTGCAACTTTTGCAATTTTGTCCATCTTGAACCTTGGACTTGTCCCTTTGATGCAAAAAATTTCCACATGTCTCAAGAAATGTATAACAACTCTTATCAGCCCTTGAGGTAGCCAGTACAAGCATGTTGCATTTGTCATTTCACTTTGCTTAAAATGCAAGAAAAGTTGCAAAAGGTGCTAGAACTGGTACCGCTAGTAAGGGTTGACCTTTGTGTCATTTCTATACAAATATACCAACTCATTACAATGCTAAAGTGGCTGGCTTGACATTTGAAACTCTCTCAAATACAAAAACACCAAGTTTCTGCCCAAACTCAGAGTTGCTTCAAAATCATAGCCATTTCATTTTTGGCTCGTGCGTTTTTTGGCTTGACATTTGAAACACCTCATACACATCATATCAAAGCTATCCAAGCCCTTGTCCTGGTTCTGTAAGCTCTGTTTCAGCCATTGCCATTTTCAAACTTGGAGCTTGCAACTTGACTTGTGCAGAGACTTCTGGCCATCCACAAAGCAAGCTAGGCATTAGAATATCTTAAAGGAAGTTCAAGGAAGCTCACACGATCCTCAGGCCTCCATCAAAGTCCCTACATTTCTCTATTCAAATCCAACTGAAGGAGGTATTTTTCAAAACTCTATCTCTCTATTTAGGCATCCTCAAGCCATGATTTGTGAAGAAAAGATGTAGTCTATAACATGGTGAAGTTGTACATATGCATATTTCCCATTTATATTAACTGCGCTGTGAGAATTTAAAGCTTGAAGTTCATAAAATTTCTAGGTCACGAATTAGGGCTGACAAAATTCTCCCTGATCTTTGAGAGTTAGATTACAAATTTTATATGGTTGGAATCGTGAGATCAAATTCCATAAGTTTCATGTTATAAGTTTTTGTTTTTGTGCAAGCATTTGGAAGTTGCAGGTTTGAACATAATACGCGCACAAAAGAGAAGCTGGAGGACAGGGACGATGGTTCTGGGCCTTTTGCGCCTTGGGCCTTCTATTTTTGATTTTCACACCCCCTGACCACTATTTGCACCCCCTGACTATTTTCTTATATTTTTTATATTTTCTTTCATATTTTCATATTTATTACTTTTGATTATTTTTTCTGAATATTAAAAAACCCAAAAATAAGTTATTTATTTTTTACAATTTTTATTTTATTTATTTTATTATTTTTTGGCATAAAAAATGGTTTATTAGGGCAAATATATTTTATTTAAACTTGTAAATAATAAAAAAATACTACATATTTTTTTTATATATTATTTTTAATCATACATAATTATTTTTACACATATTTAACTTTTAATATTTATATATTATATTATTTATTATTTTCTTATACAAAAATGGACAAAATCATAATATAGAATATATATTTTCTTTTAATTGAAAACTAGGGTTTTACCCCTTTCCAAAAATAATAATATTATTTTTTCCTTATTTTTTAGGGTTCAAATTAATTATTTTTTCTCATACATTAAACAAATACAAAACATTTTTTTATATAAATACATTTGCATTGCATTTTAATACTTGTATATTTATTTAATGGCATAATATTCAATTGGGTTATAATAGTATTTTTAGGTTTATATTTGTGCAATATCCCCATTCAAAAATTTGTATCCCCTCTCCCATAATAATTGTTGTAATATTTAATTTACGCAATTTATTGCTTTCATATACCATGTTTAGTAAATTAGGGTTTGCATGACAAGACCAAAAACAAAACAAATAGAAAAAACCTAATGCAAGACAACAGCATAAAAATGACACATATTGCACACAAGCACCCTTAGGGTTTCATCCACTTGGTTGCCTAAAATAAAATGACCATGTTACGCATGCGAAGCATCTTGTCAAAACAATACAAAAATAAGATCATAATCCCTCGATGACGCTATACAAAGGTTGCCTAAACAAAATGATCTTGGTCCCTCAAAGTGCTAAGATACTTGGCAACATTGCTATCATGGTCATACGATGACCCACGCCCGTCCCGTTTAACATCCAAAGATAGGGTTGCTTACCAAATCAATGGTAAGTCAACAATGTTAAAGGAATAAAAATGCACAAAAAAGACATTTAAGTAGGTGGATAGCTTCTAAGTTACTTGCTCCCTTTCAAACAATCCTTGCTATTTTCAAAAACACACACACACACACATTTTCAAAACATTCTACATTGAAACATTTTTCAAAAGACAAATATCTTTTTATACATTCTTACAAATGAGAATCATTATGAATATTGCCTAAACGAATGTCCTCTTTTCAAAATACTTTCAAAACCACACCAAACACAAAGCACCATTTCAAACAATTTCAAAGCAAAGCAAGTGATCTAAGCAAGTAACTAAGAGCCCATGGAAAACCATGGATGAAAAGGGTGCTAGCACCTTCCCTTTTCATAATCTACTCCCCGAACTCAAGAAAACATCTCAAAGGTCTTTCCTATGCTTTTTTACCTTTCCTTTTGGATAAAATAAAAGTCGGTGGCGACTCTTGCTAAACTGTGACATTTGCGACGAAACGCAAAACCTTAAGTCAGTTCTCCCACGATATCACACATACCTTGTCTAAAAAGTAGCCATTTCATCTTATGTCCAACTTGGTGGACTCCACATGCCCCCCTTTGGACATTAGAAATATCTGAATATGCCTCACTTTCACTAAGGCATTTGAGCAAAATTCCTTCAGGCGTCTTTTTGAACAGTTCGTTACCCATAAGAGTATAGCTTAAAGCGAGGTACCTGTTTTTTCTTTCTACATCTATTGTGAGATTTTACAAATAATCCGCTATTGGCCTCCTTCAATATGTTTATGTTAAACTGTCAATCGCAAAAACTTCAAAATTTCCTTCATCTGCATAACCCAGCTTCGACATCTCTAGATCAGATGAAGATAGTCTTGTTGCCATCATTCTCCCTTGAACTTTGATCAGGTTCTCTAACTTCTCCTTCGACACCCTATACCTAGATTCTATCTGGGCCAAATCATTAGCCTCTTGATTCTTGAGTCGGGGAACGTGTTTGATGTTCACGGACTTAAATTTTTGCATCAACCTGTTTGCTACAATGAAGTAGATGATTAAATTTTCCTTTGACACATTTGTACTCCTTGGTTATTTGTTTAACCACTAAGTCAGAGTCTCATCTTATTTTGTCCCTTGTTGCCCCCAATTCCAACAAGATTTCAAGGCCAGTTATCAAAGCCTCATATTCAGCCTCATTGTTTGAACAAAGGGGACAATCCATCTTGTACTTGAATTTTGTTGGGAGAACTTCAACCACAACATGGTCAACTATAAAATCTGCAACCTCTTAACCTTTTGTAGCTTTTAAGGGCATGTAAGTAAAAGAATATTCAATTAAGAATAATGCTCATTTTCCAATTGTGCTATGCAAGATAGGTTTTGAAAGCATATGTTTAATTATGTCAAAATAAGGCGAAACGTAAATATCAATCGGTTTTATATAATGTTTTAATTTTGTACAAGAGAAATACAAGCATAAGCCTAGTTTTTTGACCATACTATATCTAGTTTCTGCATCATTTAAGACACAACTAAGATAATAAATGGATCTTTCGATTCCATTTTTATCCTCTTGAGCAAGCATGCTCCCTATAGTGGCTTCATATGCAGAGATGTACAGTCTCATATTCCTACTTATACAAGGTGGTGAAAGGATTGGGGGTTGCACAAGATAGTCTTTAACTTTGTCAAAAGCTTCCTGTTGCGCTTGTCCACATTCGAAACCTTCCTTGTTCATTCAAAGAAGAGGAGATAAGGCTTGAGTCTTGCCACTTAAGTTCGAGATGAACCTCCTCAAGAAGTTGATCATCCCGAGCAAAGACTGCAATTCCTTTTTTGTTGATGGCGCTTTCTCCTTCATGATGACTTTGGTCTTATTTTGGTTGATTTTAATTCCTTTCTTGTGGACCAAAAAGCCTAAGAATTTCCCTGCCTACACACAAAATTCATATTTAAGAGCTGTTAATACCATGGTTTTGGGATTGGTAACTTTTTCCTAAAACATGGGTTTGACCAGATGTCGAACAAGATGTCATGACATTGTGTTATGTTATACAACAGTCAAAGTGTTTTTGTTTTTAAATCTTGACATATTAGGTTTGATTCTGTTATATTCCTTTGGATATATAATATTTTGGAAGGTCAAAAATATTTGTTTTGAAATAGGTTTTGTATCTCCAACTGTACAGAAGACACTAATTTGGGCCTTGAGACAAATTAGGAAACTATGTATTGGTTTGTTCCAAGATTTAAGGAGATTTGCTACAACACTCAGCTGATGGATCAAGAAACTTTTGGACTCAGAATATCGAAGCCCATGGACTGCAAAGTTGTATTTAAAGGATAATCCTAACCTAATGTATTTTAAGTTTTTCAACAATTATAAAATTGGGGTAAGCATAAGTCTAAGGTTTTGAGAGTCTCTCATGTAGTTTGTAAGTCATCCATGTATCCTCGGATACCATGTGGTTGGCTGATTGTTACTTAATTGTTAGTCAAGTTATTGTCCTCACTCAGAAACCTTTAGAAAATGATTTTAGTATTATTCTCACTTGAAGCTTTTAAGCAAGAGTTTGAGTTATTGTAATGGAAGTATGATCTTCTAAATTAAGTTATATTTTTTTCAGTTACTGGGATTGTGACTGTTAGATATCACTGAGGTAATTTAGGAAGTGAGATGGCGATTTATCATTTTTAGGGAGGACCTAAGTAGAAGTTGCATTGGGTATGGATTAGGTGGGATATTCTAAACGGAGGAGCTTAGCTTTGAACTATAACTGCTGATAATAGACTTCCTTCCTGGCTTGGTAGCCCCCAGAGTAGGTGACATTGCACCAAAATGGGTTAACAACTCATTGTGTTATTTATCGTTTTGCATTTTTATTTTATGTATCACTTATAGCTTAATTGATCTGGTATGCTACCGGATGTTGTAACATTTGTCTTAACATCATGTTTTGATGTTGGGATGTTTGTATGTTGCATGTACCCGAATTTCAATTGGTATCAGAGCAAGCACCCTAGTCTATTCGGTGAGTTTTCAGGGAGATATATATCTGATATTATGTGTCTTTAGTGAAAGCTATAGTGATACCATTATAGTGATCAATGAACTGTAGGACTGTGGATTTTATCTGATTGGAGGAATCCTGGTGTTTAGAAGACTGTACATTACTAGTATTGTGGCCAAAGATACTAGGGAAATTTCTCAAGTTCACTCATCAAGGCACATCTAAGTGTGTTTGGAAGAAAAATGTTCAGATGTAAAGATGATCAAGAAGAAGATTCTCAGGTCTCTTCTCTAGAGGTTTGGCATGAAAGTAACAAGCCATTAAAGAGAGACAAGAGAAATTTATTTTTGCTTTCAACTCTACAGGAGCTTCGTTTCTGGTTTCTAATAAAGGTTTTTCTTACTACTATTGTGTTTCTTGGAAAGTGATCCAATCAGGAGTTAAAGAGATTGGACATAATGTCTAAACTAATGTCAAAGGCATATGTTCTGACTTCAGCATGTCTGTGATGCTAAAAATAATGCTGGAACTAGAGGAAAGATCTACCAATGTCAAAGTATTCACATGAGTGTGGAGACCTTGGATCTTTATGAAGCAGAATGCACTGCTTTTCTCAAGAACAATTCTGCAGGTTTTCCATGATTTGCTTAATTAGGAAACTGATCCTGATTTCCAAGGATATTACTGGTTTGACTGGAAGTTGGACTTCTTATAAATATTTTTGAACTGAAGATTTATCTCATAATAAGCTGGAGATTTGTTTCTATGATTTGTATCTAGAATGAAGGGAGTTTTCAATTGTGAAGAAATAGGAAGTGATTTATTTCTGATCTTATGTTTTAAGAGAATGAAGAAGTATCTACCATCTATGATTTTGCAAGATGAAGTGACTCTATTTAATACTGGAGCTTGATGTTTTGATCAAGTTTGTAAGGATAATCCAGATCAGCTGGATGAGTTTCTTCAATAGGGAAGAAGATTAGAAGTTTAAGGAGGATAAGTTCTCTTCTAAGCTAATTAGAAAAGAGAAGACTCAAAGTGACAAAAGTTTGTTGTTATAAAAGTCAAGCTTAGTCAAGGATGTCATAACAATATGCTGGACATTCTGCTTACTCATACTAAAAGGGATTTATTTGCACTGAAAATATCTCTTTTGTGTTGAGTTGATTTTAATAGTTTTTGGTTATTTTCTTAAAGGTCAAGTTCAAGGTTACTTAACCAAGCAGTGTTTAATATCAGGGAAGATATTAATTTCCTTATATTTCATACCTTTCTTAGGTCTCCAACTAAGATGATTGGTATTCTGACACTAATTGTTCCAAACATTTAAGTTCAGTAAAAGTGTTCCTGGTAGTTTGTTTAAGTCTCATACTGATCAGTGTTACTTTGTGGATGATACTAAAAGGGAAGTTTTAAGGACATTGGATAAATAAGAAATTCAGGTTAGATTCTCTAAGTTTTTGGTAATTAGTTTTACTTGACGATTGATTCAGTTTTATCATCAAGGTAGAATGTTATGTCTCTCATGAGATGTGTGAAGTCCCTCTGAGGATTTATGAACTATTGCTTTTTGTGAAATTCACAAGTATTCAATTGTTTATTCTCTTACTTGTTGTTCAAAGGAGTAATAAGTCAAGATGTAACACTAGAAGATGCAATATAAGTCAACTGCAAAAGCTCAAGAACCTATTTTATGGATCTGGTTGTTTCAATGCAAGGTGAAGGTCCTGGTGGATAGAAAGGTAATATGGTTTTCTTTAAAAAAGTGAATCTATTATCTGTGAAGTCTTAAAAGGTCTTATATATTCCTTGAACAAGGACAAGGTATGTTTCTGAGTTATCTTATTGAGAGAAGTACCTTTAGTGATGAGTAACTTTAGGATCAGAATCAGTGATATGTTCATTAAAAAAAGTACTAATGTTGAACCAGATGTTGGAACATCATCACAATAGTTTGTTACTCCAATACGTGGAAGATTCTAAAAGGCTAGGAAGCACTGAATAAGGAAGATCTAAATAAGGAAATTTAAGGGGGGTTCATTATTTGGAGTTTGTTTTGGTTTGTGATCATCATATGCTTCAGAGATGGAATATTGAATGATTGAGAATCTTGGGGAAAAAATATTTTTTTTTCCAAGTCTGGAGAAGATTGTATCATTGGATGATATTTTTATCTCTAAAATTAGAATTAATTGGGTCATGTTATGTCTTGAAGATTAGGTACATTGTTGAAGAAATATGTGTTCTATATTCGGTTGGTTACTAAAAGGGTACAATGTCAAACTGAATGTCATGACATTGTAGTGTAACATTCTACTGCAACTAAGGGACAAGGACTTTTTTCTGCTTGCAGAACAAATTCATTGTATATGTCATCATTATGTCAGAG
The DNA here is from genome assembly GCA_948472305.1 of Vicia faba. Taxonomy (NCBI): domain Eukaryota; kingdom Viridiplantae; phylum Streptophyta; class Magnoliopsida; order Fabales; family Fabaceae; genus Vicia; species Vicia faba. The sequence goes on from OX451741.1 coordinate 1,371,821,752, forward strand.
ATCTTGCTACAGAATATTGGCACTCTCATGCTTGGTCTAGATAAGGAGCTTTGAGATGGATTTTATCATAACTTGATGTGCAAGTTATTTTGAGTATCCAAGGGGAATTTTTGGAATTGTACTATGGGAGAATTTTTGGTAGTAACTATTTGGTAGGGGTTTCCAACTAAATTCCTCCTTGTGTCATGTCCATTCTCAGAAGAAGTATGTTCAATGGCATGAAGAATGTCATTTTAAATGTTGTAACTTTTTTCAGCAGTCAAAGTCTTAAAAAGAGCAAAGTTTGAACATGGGCGTGTATTTCTCTCATTAAGTGGTACACTATTTCTAAAGAATATTTTATATCCTTCCAATGACGCTTTCATTGAATGATTTATCATTACAGGCAAGGTTTTCATTACAATCAAAGTAACTCACCTTGTATTTATATGTTTTGCTTCCTCGCATTTCTCATATATTGTAGTTCAACATGAGTAAAACTTCCAAAGATACTAGTGCCAATAAGGTTCACTTACTAGAATCCAACAAGGATAAGGGCATTGATCCTAAGAAAGTCGAGTTCAACATTACAACAAATGTTGTAACATCAGTTGGAGCATCCTGGACAGGGATAACATCTATGACTGAGATGAAATCCTCAAAGAAGAATCTGGTTCATTTGCGTGATTCAAATTCAGATGCTGATGAAGACTGAGTTAACTTTATTAACTCAGGAGGGAGAATTGGATAGTTGGTAACTTCTATCTTTTACATATTTGAGTTTTTGTTTGGGGTCAATTTTTAGTTTTTTTAAGAGTCTTCTTGATTTTGTTTTTGTTTGGAAACTTAGACTTACTCTTAGTTTCCTTGGGATATTTTTTTTGGGAAGAAACTTAGACTTACTCTTTGTTTATTTAGGTCTGTTTCTTCCTTTGAGTCAATCCTGCTTGGGGGAGTTGTTTTCCCTTAAGTCAGTTTGATGCTTCTTGTTCTGCATCATTTTATAAGAGCCAATTTTCTTTGTGTCAGTTCTTTTCACTCAGTTTTTGTTAATTTTTTTGCTAAAAAGGGGGATAAAAGGTTATAAATTCTAGGTCTAGGTCAGGTCAAGTGTTATTGCTTGTTGTATGCAACACTTTAGGGGGAGCATGACAACCCATCATGTGAGTTTTAAGTATGTTCTTGCAGTTGTTTTGCAAGGATGTTTAACAGGATGTTCCAACATTTTGTCTGTGTCAGTTTGTGTGTTTCCTTGTTTTATTGTGTCTTGTGTTATGAGTTAGGAGCATGGTTGTGTCCTGTTTTCTGAGTTATCCCGAGTTGAGCTCTGGTCCTATCAGTCTTCACCTGGAAAGTTCAGGATGGGAAATAAGGACTGTGTTTGAGGGGGGATGTTACTTATCTTCTTCCTCAAGTACAAAGTTTACATGATAAGCATTTAGCTTGTGTTGGTGTTCTGTGGTTTTATTCCTCTCTCCATTTTATTGGGTTTTGGTCTATTTTAGCCCAAAAAAATTCAAAAGGGGAGATTGTTAGTACCATGGTTTTAGGTATAACAACTTTTTCCTAAAACATGGTTCTGACCAGATGTCGAACAGGGTGTCATGATATCATGTTCTATTATGCAACAATTATAGCCTTGTTGTTTTTAAATCTTTACAGATAGGATTTGATTATGTTATATTTCCTTTGGATATATATCAGAGATTTTTGCAGGTCAAGAATATTTATTTTGGAACAAGTTTCGTATCTCCAGCTGTACAAAAGATACTAATTTAGGCCTTGAGACAAATTAGGAAACTATGTACCAGTTTGTTCCAAGATTTAAGGATATTTTCTACAGTACTCGGCTTATGGATCAAGAAACTTCTGGACTCAGAATATCGAAGCCCATGGACTACAGAGTTGTATTTAAAGGATATTCCTAACCTAATATATTTTAAGTTTTTCAACAATTATAAAATAAAGGTAAGCATAAGTATAAGGTTTTGAGAGTCTCTTTTGTAGTTTGTAAGTCACCCATGTATCCTCGAATACCTTGTGGTTGGCTGATTGTTACTTAACTGTTAGTCAAGGTATTGTTCTCACTTATAAGCCTTTAGATAATGAGTTGAGTATTGTTCTCACTCGAAGCTTTTAAGCAAGAGTTTGATTTATTGTAATAGAAGTATGATCTTCTAAAATTGAGTTGTATTTTGTTGCAGTTACTGGGATTGTGACTGTTAGATATCACCGAGGCGATTTAGAAAGTGAGATGGCAATTTCTCATATTTAGGGAAGACCTAGGTAGAAGTTGCATTGGGTAGGGATTAGGCGAGAAGTTTTAAACAAGGGAGTTTAGCTTTGAACTAATACTGCTGATAGTAGACTTCCTTCTTGGCTAGGTATCCCCCATAGTTGGTGATGTTGCACCGAACTGGGTTAACAACTCATTATGTTATTTATCATTCTGCAATTTTATTTGCTGTATCACTTATAGCTTGATTGATTTGGTTTGCTGCCAGATGTTATAACATATATCTTAACATCATGATATGATGTTTGGATGTTTATATGTTTCCTGTACCAAAATTTCAACGGGGTTCATTTTCAAACCACGCTTCCTCATTCTATCGAATGATTATCGAAGGTGGTCTAAATGATTCTTCCATGATACCGACTTAATAACAATATCATCAATATAAATCGGCATAAAGGTTTTAATGAAGTCATGGAAATAGAGTTCATCTCCATTTGATAGGTTGCCCCAATACTTTTTAAACCGAAAGACATGACTACCCATTTGTATGTTCCTAGGGCACATGGACAACGAAATTCCGTTTTGGGCGCATCTTCGTTAGCAATAAATATTTGATTATATCCAGAACATCCGTCAAGCATACTAAGGTATTTGAAACCTGCGTCCGAATCTATAAATATTCCAGTCACTGACATAGGGTGTTCATCCTTTGGGGTTGCAGCATTTAAGTCTCTAAAGTCAATTCAAACCCTCAAAGTCCCATTTTTCTTAATCACAAGAACTATATTGGCAATTCATTTGACATACCTGGTTGTGCGTATGAATATACACATGAGAAGCCTTTCGATCTCTTCTGTAATCTTTGACAAAATATCTGGTGCAAAGCGCCTTGGAGTTTGGTTGATGGGCTTCTTCTCATGCTGGATAGGTAACTTCAGTTCTACCAATTCTCTATTTAAACTATACATTTCATTGTAATCCCATTCGAAGCAATCACTGTACTCCTTTAGCAATTGGATCACTTCGATCTCGAGTCCTGTATTAAGGTTGGCACTTATGTAAGTTGGCCTCTTAACTTTTCCATCTCCCAAACTGATTTTCCGAGTTGATCATGTGCTAGCATTTTGATGTTAGTCGCTCCCAGATCCTTTTAGAAACCCAAATATTCGTCTTTATAAATAGCATCGAGCCTTAAGCTTTTCGATTCGATGTGTGATCTATCGGGTGACTAGGGTTAAAGTCTACACCAGATCCCTCTAGATGCACTGGAGTTTCTTTGGCTTCGACAACCATGTACTTCACTTCAACCTCCAAGGCCACTTTTAGTTTTTTTTCCGGCCATATAAGCTGAAATATTTTCCACGAATCTAGACTCAGACATGATTATCATCTTCATCCCCTAGCCAGTTGGCCAAAGTCCTGGCACCCCTTCTATAACATCTTCCTCTCCCATAATTTCCCTATCCCATTGGAACCCATGTGTTGTACCCCAATTTTTGCCCCTAAGATCCCTTCATCATACCATATTGATTCAATCACGACAAGATCATATTAGGGCTTTTGGTTCTCCTCCATATCTTTAGCTTTGCTCTTTGAGGAATCACAAAGCACCTTAACTTGTTTTTCTTTTGTGATCATGCGTGTTTTGTTTGGACTTTCCTTTTAATTAATAAAATGCAATGTTGGTTTGTCTTACTTGTTAATAATGTAGGTAAAAGCAATGTGGCTTAGCAAGTTGATCAATGTGTTTATGAGTTTATTTCCATGCCCTAGTCAATAAATATTGAGAAATTCAAACCTCACAATTGAAGTTGTTTTGGAAGAAATGGCATGGCAAGGTTTATTTTTTTTCACCACATTTCAAAGTTATCAATATTGATTCAAAAGTACAAGGGGTTGATTGAAGAAGTTGTCATGGTTGGACAAGGCCTTGTTCCCATTGGTCACAAGTGCATATTTATCTCAATTATCAAGATATGGAAGTGGTTTTGGTTGATATGAGTTCTCATTATCATCCTCAACAACTTCTATCTACATAGCAAAAGTGTTGGTACAAGAAGGTTGTTTAAAATTGTCAAAGTTCCTCAAAGCGTTTTCTTGATCTAGGATTTAGGGTTTTGAACTTCAAAGAAGTATATCTTGCTCATCTTTTGGTATTCTTTAGTGATTCCAAAAACATCCTTCTCTTCAAAGGGTTATTAAAAAATCACTTCAAAAGTTTCAAGGAGTTTTCATGTGGAAGAAACTTGAGGATGAAGAAAGTTTACAAGTCCTCCAGATGAACCCCGAACTTCCCATGTGTGATTTCAAATGATCATAACTTGGTCAATTTTTATCACCTTGAGCCCACTCTTTTTCCATAATGATCTTGAGGATGTGAACTTTATTCCTTCTTTTATGTGCAAAGTGAGAAAATGGATGGAGGATACCTTAAGGATACAAAAGATTATAGGTCATTTCATGATTTTTTGCCAACTTCAACAATTCATAACTCTCTCAATTTTTGGATATTTTGAATGGTTAAAGTTTCAAAATATCATTCAAGAGGTATATTTCATTCCATCTATTTTGGTCAATAGAAAATTCCAAGAGGAAGACCATGTTTGGATGCAAAACATTATAGATCACTTTTGAAGAAAAAGATGAAATATTTCTAAGTATGGAAAGTCAACCTCTTTTTCCCAACTTTGACTCATTGCAACTTTCAGCTCAAACATCCATTTGATTCCGTTCTCTTCCCCTTGCAAAGCTTGTAATCTCATCTTTCTAAAGCATCAAGAACCATGCCTTAAGACCCCTTGAGTTGAGAATACATTTATTTCAAAAGTGGTAACTTGGAATTGAAGTTTCATCGCAAGTCAGAATTTGAATTTCATGTTACAACTTCTAACCCTTAAATTAGCACGCGTTTTGGGTCTAAACATGATTAGCCAACTTTTCCAAGTGGATTAGTGCATTAAAACACACATTTTGGACGAGTTTTGACAAAAGAGAAGTCACACTTTCTTCATGATGCAGACCCACACGAATTCCCTCCAAATTGCATCATTCACCCTTCCTTTTTTATTCCATTTGCTTCTCCTATAAATACATGAGCTATCCCATTCATTTTCTCAAGCTTGAACAACCAAAATCACCCTGCCAAACTCGCTCCATAACTTACTTTTCTGCAACTTCGAAATCGTTGTTCAATCCTTTTTCAATCCATTTTTTCTATCAATTCACCTTCCTTGATCTTCCCTGAAGCTAACAGGAGAAGAATTGAGCCTTGAAACCTTATGAATTGATCTGACCAAGTCCATTTATAGAGCTCTGCAACTGAACTTCAATAAGTAGATTTCTCCATCAATTCTTTCAAACTTTGATATCATTGTGAAGCTCTCATTCCCCTGATTCTCGTGCTTCTTACAATTTTTAAATCCATTTATAATTGAGAGAGAAATCTAGAATTGAAGATGCTCGCTATTTTCTGGGTTTTTTATTCATATATCTTTGCATACCTTATATAAATTTGGCGCGATGGTGATGTTAGGATCGTCTTGAAGAGACGAATCCAATGATACTAGTATGGGATCCTCATTTTTCCATTTGAAGGATCTCACAAAATCTCCATTGCAGTGTATCTGGAGGTTGAAGACGATGACATGTCTCGTCTCAGCCAATGATAGCGTGTCAAACATTTTAATTTCATTGGTTACCCTTTTTCTGATCCTATGCGTATCTTACTAAGGTCCATATCAAGCATAGCACGTCTGGTCCATTGGATCAACTTACTAACACGTTTTGACTATGATCTGATGGCCCACATCTTTTTAGTTTTATTTTATTTTCTGATTTTATATATTAATTCATTTAATTTTCAAAAATTCATAACTCTTTTATTTTTTATCCAAAAATTATGAAACAATTCACAAAAATACTTTGAATTATTTCTGATCTCATGAATATTTTTTCACATTTTTATTTTGACATTTGATTTTTGCATTATTTGCTTTCTTTTAATTACTTTAAAAATACTTTCTGATATTTTTTTAATTCTAAAAAAATTCCTAAATATCATTTTACATATTTCTGACTTTTTGAAAATTTTATGGAATTTTATATTGATGTTTACTATTTTTTGATCTATTTTCTATTTATTTGAGCAATTTTAATTAGTTTAAAAATAGTTTCTGACTTTAAAAAATTACCAAAAATTTTATAATAATGTTTGAGTCTATTTCTGATTTTTCTATGACCTTATTTCTTTTTATGAATCAATTTGAATATAGTTGATATTTTTCTCTCTTATTTCTATTTTAAAACATTTTAAAATCCTTTTTAATGTATATATTAAATGTAATATTACTTTGTGATTATTTTCTGGCTGATCTTGGATTGAATTTTTAATCATGAACTTTGTTAACATCATTGGATCCATGGTGTTGAGTCTAACTCCATAAAAATTGATGAATGATTTTAATAATAGTTTGATTAAATTTTAATTCAAATGTGGTTTATATATTCTTTCTCACCCTTCTTCATCTTATCCCTTTCTTATTGCACTAAGTGTTATTGGAGCATGATCTTTATATCATGTCTCAAAACAAATGGTGCATAGATTGCTATTATCCGACCTCAAAATAGGTGCGACTTCTACATAAGTCCACTTACGATTGCTTAACTTAACGCTAAATTTTGTCCCGATTCGAATAAATGATCATTCGTGGCCCAAACCTATGTTTGTAAGCCCAAGTATGTTAATTTGATCTCTTTGATCCAATAACCTTGAGATTCATTATGTGGAGGCTTTGGTTCTAGCAATCCTCTAATGGATCTTCATCAATTTTAGTCAACGCGGATCACTTAAACATCGTTGATCATTAAATGTTACGTTGAGGATTCTCAAATGGAAGATATACTTAACAAAAAGCAAATGCAACTTGTTGTGTGGAGGCTTTGGTTTTACTAATTCTCTAATAAGTTCCAAATGTAATATTCAAGATGGTCATCCAACTAACAACTAATTAATAATAATTGACATTATTTTGTGTTTTTATTTTATGCTCTTTTATTTTATGCACCATTTACTTTAGCATTTACATTTCATGCTATTTTTCATCTTTGCTCACTTGAGCATTTACTTTCTTGTCTTTTTTATTTTTCTCACTTGAGCTTTTCTTTTTATTTTTTAAGATACTTAATAATCAACATGAACCATAAAAAACTTTAATGATACTTGGACTATTTGGTTATTATCCTTGACATTATGGAGTATTGGACATCTTGGACTTAGGAATAGAAACCTTGGCCTATGTTGGAGACCTTATGACCTTAATTGATATTTTATCTGGAGTTATTGAGGTTTACCTCAAGTCATTGGGTTGTTTGTTTGTTTTGTGTGCAGGTTATTGTGATTACATACTTTGTTTATAATTTGGAATTCACCTGTATACAGTCGTTACTCTGCCCAATTTTGGTGAAGACTTAATACACTTGAAGTTTGGTTCTCTCAAGAAGTCTAGTATCTTTGCTTGCTTGGTTTCAATCCAAAGAATAAGAATTCTATCTTGACTCATAATGTCAAGTATTGGCTTCTTGTTGGTTATATGGTTCTTCTCCTAGATTTTACCTTATGCTTTAGCTTAGTGTCTTCTTCTCCTCCCATCTTCTTTAATTTCAAAAATCTTCTTCCTCCTTTTGAAAACTCTTATTTTTTTTAAACTTGAACTACTTTCATAATAAACTTGGACTTAGGTCCACACATTTTCAAAACCTTTTCATAAATAAACTTAAATCAACTTAATAATACATTGACATTTATTGTGAGAAGACTAAAAGTCAATCAATCTCATTTCAAACTATTTTTCCACTTTGGCTTCTACTTTAAAACTTTTCTCAAAAGATTGGACTCTTGTCAATCCTTGTAGTGATGCAAACAACTATACTTCTACAATATGTAGTGAAGTGAGATATTTTCCACTTTGGAGTTGAGTGAGGCATTGTTGATTTTAAAATCCAAGCCATATCCTTCACTTTCAGATGATGCAAATTCTCCTTTATCATGATTGTGGGTAGAAAGTATGTTTTTCACACAGACAATGATGATGATGTCTTATCTCATGAAATTAACCAACACACTTGTATTTTAAAATTTTTAAAGGTGAACTACGTGTACCCTGATCCCCTATTACAAGAAAGGTGGTATGTAGGCACTAAAGAGTCGCAACCGTGGAAGGTGCAAAAATCATTTAAAAAATACTTATTTTCTCACCTCCACCATCTATTTTACATATAACATTTTATAGCCAAAATATACAGATTTTACAAAGAGGTTCCTGCAGAGTACCATAGATGTTTAGGGTGCTAATACCTTCCCTTTGCATAACCAACCCCTTACCTTGAATCTTTCCCCCTCTTTTTGGGTTACTCGCTCTTTTCCCATTCCTTTGGAAACAATAAAGCGCGGTGGCGATTTTTATTTTGATCTGTATAAGTCTAGTCAATCCATTGGCTTAGTCTTAAACATTTCTACCGCTACAGAAAAAATGGAGACTTCACTGGGGAAAGATTGACCTCTTGCTGGTCCATCCATAAGTGGGTTGAGCCTATCTTTGTTTATATTTGTATATGTGCTATTGTTGTTTATGTGTTATTTTATTTGTTGTATACATGTTTGCCTAGATTTTCCTGGTTTTCAGGATGCTTGGTGATTACTTATAAGTCCTATACCCGAGCTTGGGAAAACTTTAAGATAGGACGGGTGGTATAGTCATGCTAACTTTAAGGGAGTAATCCCAAAAAAGGAGGCATGAGATCCCTCACTCAGTGGAGGCCCCTTTAACTGTAGTGTCGTTTACCGAGTAATCAAGAAGACGTACTAATTTTGACCTGGGAGCCTGCTGAAGATGAGGACCATAGAATACCTTACCCATCTTGGCCTTTTAGGTGTAGTGCAGAAGCTATGACGGAGTAATCCGGAAATAGCTGTCACGCGATACTACGCTCAGACGAGTTTTTCTTGAGAATATTACTAATTACCGAGTTAATCGGGAAGTTGGTAATATCCGAAGGAAGGATGTAGAATCTGGGAACCTCTAGAACCTTGTTCGGTAGGTGATAACTTTTAGACCATACCTTATGGGTAGTACCTTCGACCTCATGCTCGTGACGTTGAACCTATGAACCCTATGTTTGTGATCTTGTGTGTGATTGTTGCATCATGCATCCATGAACTCATAAGCATCTTTTGAAGAAAATTTATTTCAAGGGACTTGAAAGTTGACCATTTGTGAATATGTCAGGTACCTTTTGACCATGGACTCTGCAAAAAGAAAGACCGGAAAATACAGTTTCAAAGATCCCAAGATAGACGAATTAATCAGTCTAATTCCCGAGTTTAAGTGTTCTACAGATTTTTGGAAGAAGTATGGATCCATCATTCCTCTCATGAAGCTTATGATGAAGGAGGGTATTCTCTCGACCTTGGTCCAGTTCTATGATCTGATGTATCATTGCTTTACTTTCCCTGACTATCAGTTGATGCCTACACTAGAGGAGTATTCTTATCTGTTGGATTTACCTATTACCGGTCATGTTCCTTTTACTAGTTTGGAGGTTGAGCCAAAACCACACGAGATTGCTGCTTTGATCCATCTGGGGAAGTTTGAGGTTGAAGCCCATATGACTACTAAAGGAGGGATTAGAGGATTACCAGTTGAGTTCTTATTGGAGAAAGCTCAATACTTTACTAGGATGAAGAGTACAGTCGCTTTTGAGGCTATATTTGCTCTACTTGCTTATGGGTTGTTCTTATTTCCTAATGTGGACAAGTTTGTTGACATTAATGCTATCAGGATCTTCATGATTGGAAACCCAGATCCTACATTATTGGGTGATGCTTATTACTCTATTCATCTTCGTAATTCTTATCATGGAGGGATGATTATCTATTGCACGTCTCTGTTGTACCAGTGGTTTATTTCTCATATGCCCCAGTCTGATGCTTTCTCGGATGTCAGGAAGAAACCCCATTGGGCTCCTAAGATTATGAAACTTACTCACTCAGATATTGATTGGTATCATCGGGCTTACCATGATGTAGAGATTATCAACAATTGTGGTAGTTTCCCAAATGTACCTCTTCTTGGTACAAAGGGAGGAATTAACTACAACCTTGTTCTTGCACGACGACAACTTGGTTATCCGATGAGGGATAAACCAAATAGTATTCATTTGAGTAGTTTCTTCTTGAAGGAGGGAGAAGACCATAAGGAAGCTAAGGAGAAGATTGCGAAGGCCTGGCGCCACATTCATAGGAATAGTAGGAAAGGTTTAGGACCTAGGGGGGTTTCTTCTTTGGAGCCTTATCTTCAGTGGGTCTAAAAGAGATCTATTCAGTTGAAGATGTTGTATTCCCGGGAAGCACCTATGCCTGATTTATTTATGAAGACCACTCCTCCCCTATTGGATGATATGGAAGAGCTATAACTTTCTTTAGTCAGGATGCAGTAGGAAAAGGATGTTTGGAAGAATAAGTGCCAACCTTTAGAGATTTCCTATAGAGCAGACTTGAAGGAGAAAGACGACTTGATTGAGATTCTTGAGAGTCAGGCTGTAGAGACAATAGAGAGGCAAGGGGATTTATTTTCCTATAAGCCTCTATCAGATTCTAGTCGCTCACTTCCTTATTCAGGTGATTGGAAGGAGGTTTCCACTAGATATGCGGAAGAAAACCAGAGGTTGAAGGCTCATATTGCCAGGCTCACAGTGAAGCGCCAGCGTATAGAGTGATCTCCATCAGCTTTACTTCTTAGGGTTTTAGACTTTATTTTCATCTTGTACTTGGGATTATTGAAACTTGTAATCCATTTTGAAGTTATTATAATAAAATTTTCAGTATTTCAAATGTGTTATTACTTTGATATTTGCAATGTGTCTATCAATCTTTAAGTCCCTTGAAATATTAATAATAAAATAAATCATGTGCATTGCATATCATGCATCATATTGCATATATTTCTTGAATTTGTTATGTATATCTAGGTGTCTTACCAAGCTTCTTTACTTTGTTCAGTAAGCTGGCTCACCACTACAATACTCGAGCTAATTTCAGAAGGAAGATGGACAAATTAGAACAAGAGAATCGCGAGCTGTGCGAGGAAGTTTTTGCTCTAAAGGCCGGCATGGCCAATATCATTGCTCTGATGGAATCTTTGGTGGCTGCTCAGAATCAGCCACCTAGTGTTCAACCTTAACAGACAAGGGTTACTATTGAAGCTCCGACTGTTCCTGTGTCTGCTACTCCAACTATTATTCAGAATTGCATGCCTCAAGGTTGTCCATGGGGAATGCTGGAGAACTTTGTGCCTGGAGGTTTCAATCTTGATCCTCACATTACTCCAGTTGTTCAAACTACTGTTACTCCTGCACCTCATGTGGTGTATGTTACTCCTGTTGCACCTCCTTCAGTGAATATGGTCCCATTTGCTAATGATGATATGTATCATCCTTTTTATCCACCAAGTGAAGGATTGGGTCTCTATGATAGAATGGATAATTTTCAAGATCAGCTTGACAAGATGCAGAGGTAGATGAAAGCCCTCAGGGCAAAGGAATTGTTCGGGCAAAATGTGAATGATTTATGCTTGGTCCCGAATGTCAAGATACCTGCGAAGTTTAAAGTCCCGGAATTCGAGAAATACAAGGGAAACATTTGTCCTTGTGCTCATCTTGTGATGTATGTAAGAATAATATCTACCCACACTGATGATCAATGTCTGCTGATTCACTTTTTTCAGGATAGTTTGATTGGTACTGCATTGAAGTGGTATATAAGTTTGGACAACGTCAATATCCATACTTTCAACGACTTGGGAGAAGCATTTATAAGACAATACAAATACAACATGGACATGGCGCTTGACCATGATCAACTCAGGGCAATGGTCCAAAAGGACAGGGAATCATTCAAAGAATATGCACAGAGATGGCGTGAGGTATCCGCCCAAGTGATTCCTCCCATGGAAGAAAAGGAGATGACAAAGATTTTCCTGAAGACTCTGGGTGCTTTCTACTATGAGAGGATGGTAGCGAGTGCGCCAAGTAACTTTACTGAAATGGTGGGCATGGGTATCCGTTTGGAAGAGGCTGTAAGAGAAATTCGTTTAACAAAAAGTGAAAGTTCCGGAAATACGAAGAAGCCATCCTATGGGTTTGTCAAAAAGAAGGAAGGAGATACAAATTATGTTATGCAAGAGAGGAGGGTTAATCCTCCTAGAAGAAATTATCAGCGTCATCAACAAGTCGCCTCAGTAACTCCAGTTGTTGGTGTAGCTCTAACCACCGTTGCTTATCAGAGACCATCCCATCAGGGGAATCAAAGGTATAATTAGAGAAGGGAGAGTTATGACCCTATCCCTATGAGTTATACATAATTACTCCTGGCGTTAATTCAAAAGAAGTTGGTTCAGACCAGACCATCTCCTGCTATACCATCACCATTGCCTTGGTATTACAAGACAGACCAAACATGTGCTTTTCATCAGGAAGCACCAGGGCACAATGTTGAGAACTGTGATCCTTTGAAAACTAAAGTACAAAAATTGGTGAAGTCTGGTATCTTGTCCTTCATGGATGTTGGCCCTAAGGTGAAAGATAATCCTTTTCCCAAGCATGGAGGAGAAAATGTTGTGAACATGGTGGCTGGTTGTCCAGGCGACTTCCGCATTTTTGATATTAAATTGGTTAGAGGAGATTTGGTAAAAATGAATGCAGACCTCTGTAAATTTAGCTACTATACGCATGACCATGCTGGTTGTGCTATTTGCAGTACGGATATACAAGGTTGTGACAAGATAAGGTTGATTTGCAGGAGATGATGGATGAGGGCCTCATCTACATAATCAGGCCTAAGGTAGAGTATGAAGAGGAAGTTAACATGGTTTCTGGATGTATTGGAGAGTTTAGAATCTTTGATGTGGAATATTTGAATGAGGATCTTGTACAATTGCATGCTACTTTCTTCCACATGGCTGGTCAGGTAGAACATCAATATGGATCTTGCTGAATTTACTGTCGGGACTCCCGAGGATGTTCAATTGTAAGGAACAGTATTCACTTATTATTGGATAATGGAAATATCAAGTTTACAGGCCAAAGGGATGATTACCATGAGGTTAATGAGATTGAGGTTTTTTTGGCTGAAGAAGAGTCAGATGATGTGTATGCCTCTGTGGATGAGTTCTTCTCCTCAAATGAAGATATGTTTTCCAGAGATGACTCTGCAATGACTGAATATGTTGAAGATGGAGTAAATCTTATTGTTCCTTATTTTGGTGCACCTACCCATTTTGAAGTTGAATATCATGGTAAGCCAGCTTTTACTCCATTGGTGATTAGATTACCAAGTCTTTTCCCCTACAAGTCAAACAAGGTTGTACTCTACAAATATAATGCTACAATTTTAGAGGATGGTGTGGAAGTTCCCATCCAGCCAATGCCTAATGTTGGAAATATTGCTGAGACTAGAAGAGTGACCCACATCAGTCGTGTATATGCACCAGTTATTCGTGGAGATGTTAGTACTGGAAAGAAAGTTGTGGAAAGTGTTGAGGAAAGGAAGGCTACAGGTGAATCTAGTGGAGCTACACTAGAAAAGAAGGTATATGATATTTTGAAGATAATCAAGATGAGCGACTACACAGTTGTAGATCTGCTGCTGCAGACTCCTTCAAAATTATCTATCTTGCCTTTATTGATGAACTCCTCTGCTCACAGAGAATCTTTGATGAGGGTGTGATACGGTGGAAGAACCGATTGTTAATACTGGTTTGCGTTTTATATTCGTAAATGTGCGGTAAGCAAGAGTTGCCACCGAATTTTATTTTATCCAATCAGGAAAAGGAAAAAGAACAGAAAAAACCTTTTTCGAGAATGTTTCTGAGTACGGGAGGGGGTAGATTATAGAAAGGGAAGGTGTTAGAACCCTTTCTATCCGTGGTTTTCCATGGTCTCTTAGGCACTTTCTCATTTTGAAATTGCTTGTGTGTGCTTTTTTTGAAAAGTTTGCTTTACTTTGTTTTAACCCTTGTTTCTGTCCTCAAGAGTGTTACGAAGTTGTTTTTGAAAACTGTTTGAAAACTGTTTGGTGTGAAAAAGTTTGTTCATTTGAGAAAGTACCTAGGAACTAATCTACCTACTCGAAAAAAGTATGTTCGTTTTCCTTTTAGACAATGTTATTCCATTATTGAGAAATAGGTAGCATCGTCGTTGGAATTTTAAAGGGACGAAATGGTCACTGAAGGCAACAAGTAAGGATACCTTAGCGTTTCGAAGGGACTATCGTCATAAGATCAATTCATAGGCAACTCGAGGGACAAGTAGGGATTGTGATCTTTATGAAGACTTTGAATCGCGGGTCATTGCTAAGGTATCCCTACGTTCGAGGGACACGACCATTATTTCCGAGGCAACCAAGTGAGGTAATACCCTAGGGGTGCAAGTGTGCAAAAGTTTTTAATTTCAGTTATATTTATCTTTGCAGGTTAGTGAACTAAGATTGATTCATTAGTCATACACGTATAAGTTGCTAACAATTATATACAAGCATCCAAAATATAAAAGCGAGAAGGTAAATGTCCTACGCTATTACAAGGCTTTTGCAGATACATGATTATCTTGACTGTAAATAAAAATGCGGAACTTTAAACCCTAATTACTATTACAACCTCGAAACAGTTACAATAATAATAAAAGGAAATCGAAAAATACGCGCGGCAAATTAAATGCGAGAATTAAAGAACCCTAAAAATCTAATTGAAAAATATTTAGGTTATTATTATTTTTTAAGAAAAAATTAGGTTATGTACAAATTAAAACCCTAATTTCTAATTAATTTAAATTATAAAAAAGGAATTAAATTTGCCCTAATTTTAATTAAACTAAATAATTTAAAGAAATAAAATATTTTTTTGAAAAAAATGATTTTTATGTTTTTGATGATTTTTGATAAAAATGATTTTTCTTATTTTGTAAAAAAAGAAAATAATTAACAAAATTAAAAAAAGAATTAAAATAAAAGATTTAGAGATGGCCCTATATTGTTGAACAAGGGGGGTGTATGGATGAATTTGCAAGCCCATTATACTCAGCTCAGTCCTAGCGTGTGACCCTGTGCTGGTCAGGCCTGGAGAGTGTACCATAGTCCTTGACATGTGGCACGTTGGATTGGATTGATGAGGAATCCATTGGCTGGATATTGTGGTGCGTGGTGGACTCCTGTGATGATGGTGTACATGATCGTGGGTCTGTAGCTCACGATTCTGAGCGTGAGGATACTTGCAATTGATTGAAACACGTTCTAGAGATGTCCAGGAATCTATTGGTAGCCTTAGAATGCTTTGAATTGGCCTTTAAGCTTGAAATCGATCCAGCACTTTTTGACAATTTTTTCAGTTTTGCTTTGTGCCCTCACGACCTGTAATCCTTGTTCTTTTGGCTTGGCTATATTCTATATATGTAGTAGAACTGATTAGGTTAACAAAAACAAGTTAAATCTTTGTGAATCATGAAAATTTGATTTGATTTTACTCTTGTATTATATCTTTCCAAATGCATCAAAATCATGCCAATTTGAATCATTCCACCCTTGCACGATTTTATTTGGTTATGCTAGGTTGATTTGATTTGATTCCTACAAAAAAATCAAATCAAATTCATCCTTTTGTATTTTTTGCCATTTATTTGATTTAATTTGAATTTTAAATAATAAAAAATAAAAATAAAATAAATAATGAAGAAAATAATGTGTGGATGCTGATTTGGGTCGTGGACCATGTCACAAGCAAGATTAAATCATAAAAAGTTAGTCCCATTTGACAAAAAATGTATTTTGAGCACATTTGACTTTTGGCAATTTTGCAAAAATGGTCAACTTAGACAAGGCATATCTCCTCCAATTTTAACCCTAAAGAAGTGTTCCTTGACTTATTAGAAAGCTTAGGATGTCCTCTAAACAACCCTTTTGGCCTCATCTAAATTTGGTCTTCCATGTTCATGTAAGTAGCTTTGACCCAAAAGGTGTTTTTGTTGACTTTTCAAAAGGACCTATAATGTAGAAATTCATATCTTTTGATGAGTGCATATTTTGAACTTGTGGCATGCAGATGAATTGTATTGAATTGCATCCTCTTCAAAATGAGCCTTGTATGGAAATTTTTTGATAAAGTGTGAAGAAGTTATGGCTGGTCAAAGTTTGGTTGACTTTTCCGATGAAACCCTAATTTAGCAACTTTTAGGTTTTGATGAATTTGGGGTCATTCCTTGAGGAATCATGATCAACCCTTGATCAAATGATGGATATATCTTCAAAATGTTGATTTTGACCAAAAATCTTGAAGTTTGACTGTATGTGGGCCACAGTTGACTTTTGACCTAGTATAGTCGAATTTCAGGCATCTGGGCAATTGACTGAGCAAACATCTTGTGCAAGGCATGAAACTTGACATGGATGATATTGAGAACATAATGGGACCATGGAAGGAATTTGGGACCTTTGGACTTCAACCATCTTGATGAGGAGTGAAACCCTAGTTTGAAGCTTGTTGCCTTAGGAGGAGGATTTGTCTGGTCAATCCTTAGTCATCCTTGAGCAATTGAGGACCTCTAGAGGTATGTCTTGAGTGAAATTAGAGGGAAAATTTTGGGGTACAACAGCTTCCCCTGTTCAATCTTCTTAAACCTGAGGATGTAGATTGGCTGTCTGCCTTTCATAATATAAAGGTGGAAGATGATTGAACACTAGAGTGCCTAGAAATTTGCACTCGTATGAGATGGTGCCAGACTGTGTAGGTAGTATCGAGAATGGGCTTACAGATTCCATTTGGAGGAGATGATGGAAGGTCACCGGAGATGGGCTTAAAGATTCCATCTGGAAGATATGACGAAGAATCGTCGGAGATGGGCTTAAAGATGTCATCTAGAAGACGTTGATTTCCCGAGATATTCCTTTAATGAGAATTCATATTCCTATCGTTGAGGAGGAATCTGTTGAGGAATGTTAGTCTCTTTCTTGGGAGAAATGGAATTTTAGGAACTTTAGTTGTCTGTTACTCTACTGGGGAATCATCTCTTAGTCGAGGAGATGAAAATGAACTGCTATCTAGTAGTTCTCCAGGACTTACAATGATTTGCTAAGGATAATAAGACGGACTGCTATCTGGTCGTGCTGGGGAGATGAGATAAACTTGCTATTTGCTCGTACTCCAAGCTTTGCAATCTCAAAAACTGTTATCTGGTCGTGCTCCACGCTTCAGAAGGAATTAAGTGGTTATCCGGTCGCATCTGGGTTTTAACTTGAATTTAAGGCATACTAGCATCTGGTCGTTTCCAGGCTTCAATAGTAATTGGCCGAGTAAACTGCTATCTGGTCGAATTCCAAGCTTCACAGTACCTTATATTGTTATCTTGTCGTGCTCCAGGTTTCACAGTGTCTCTTGCCGCTATCTGGTCGTGTTCCAGACTTCACAGCGTCTTATACAGTTATCTGGTCGTGCTCCAGGCTTCATTAATTTGGAGAAATTAAGATATTATTCGGTCGATTTCCGGGCTTCATAGCTTGAATTTGAGATACCACTATCTGGTCGATTCCAGGCTTCATAGTATTTTGGAGAAATTAAGATATTATTCGGTCGATTTCCAGGCTTCATAGCTTGAATTTGAGATATACGACTATCTGGTTGATTCTAGGCTTCATAGTATTTTAGAGAAATTAAGATATTATCCGGTCGATTTCCGGGCTTCATAGCTTTTGAACTGGAATAGAAATCTTAGTATCGATTTGACTGAACCTGGGAGAGGTCTCGGAATAACTTTGACTGGCATAGAAATCAGGGGAATCTTAGCGGCGATTCGGATGACCTGGACGAAAGTTTTAGAACATCTTCAACTAGAATAAAAACCTTAGTGTTGGTTTGACTAAACCTGGGAGAGGTCTCGGAATAACTTTGACTGGCATAGAAATCAGGGGAATCTTAGCGGCAATTCGGCTGACCCAGACGAAAGTCTTAGAACATCTTCAACTAGAATAGAAACCTTAGTGTCGGTTTGACTAAACCAGAGAGAACTTGTGAGAACTTGATTGCCTCTTTCCCTGAAAGGTAAAGAGTTAGTCGTATGTAATGTCATGATGTATGAAATGTATTGAGTAATGATGTTCTCAAAATAAATGAGATTGTGCTATATAATATGTACGCACATGCCATGATGTATGGATATGAAATGCTATTGTGATATTCTATAGTTGGGGAAAATAAATCCTGGACTGCTGCTGGAGAGTATAAGGAGTTGAGTTCTTCGTTTCCGCTGGGGATAGTGACCGAATATGATTAGCTGGGGATTTACATCCATTCTTCTTGAGAACATTCTGCCGGAGGAGACTCTGTCTGAGAATAATCCTGCGGGGGAATGACTCTATGGGGAAGAGAGGTACTCTGTTGGAAGATCTGCTGATTTGGAGAAATAAACTCAATTGGGGGATGAACTTCCATTGATGGAGAGAAGAGCTTTGTTGGAGATTGAGCTTCTGTTGTCAGAGAAATAAACTATGCTCGGGAGATGGCTTTATAAACTGCTCATGGTTATAAAACTTGGCTGGGGAATACAGATATCAACTTTCTGAAGGAACCTGCTAGGGAAGGAATTCCTGCTTGGGGATACGGAGGTCGGACCTTGGTTGTTTCGGATCTGGGAGGAATATATGTATCATTGGCTTGTATGTGATAGTGACTTTGCTTCCAACTGTCTCTGCCCCTTGTACCATGATGGAAAAAGTACATGCAGAGATTTTCTGGATGGATCTATGTTATGATTGTACTTGAACATGTATTTAATGAGTGTTAGAATGACATCCGTCTCTGGATCGTATCTGAACTGTACTTGAAAGCTGAACCTGAATGAGTATCAGAATGGAATTCGTATCTAGAGCATATCTGAACTGTATCTGAAAGTTGAATCTGAATGAGTATCAGAATGGCATTCGTATCTGGAGTGTATCTGAACTGTATCTGAAAGATGAATCTGAATGAGTAGCAGAATGGCATCCGTATCTAGAGCGTATCTGAATTGTATCTGAGATCTTAATGAGTATCAAAATGGCATCTGTATCTAGAGCGTATCTGAACTGTATCTGAAAGCTGAATCTGAATGAGTATCAGAATGACATCCGTATCTGGATCGTATCTGAACTTTATCTGAAAGATGAATCTGAATGAGTATCAGAATGGCATCCGTATTTGGAGCGTATCTGAACTATATTTGAAACATGTGTTGGATGAGTGTCAGAATGACATCCGCCTCTGGATCGTATCTGAATTGTACTTAGAGGAGAATCTGGAGTAAGTATCAGGATGACATCCGTCTCTGCATCGTACCTGAACTGTTTCTAGAAGAGAAATCTGGAATAAGTACCAGGATAACATTCGTCTCTGGATCGTACCTGAACTATTTCTAGATGTATGGAAATCTTGAATAAGTAGCAGAATGACATCCGTATCTGGATCGTATCTGAACCATTTCTCGATGTATGAAAATCTTGAATAAGTAGAAGAATGACATCTGTATATGGATTGTATCTGAACCCTTTCTCGATGTATGAAAATCTTGAATAAGTAGCAGAATGACACCCGTATCCGGATCGTATCTGAACCGTTTCTCGATTCTGGTGCTCTTGATGAATGTTGATCAAGGTCTAAGTCTTCCACTGATAGACAGGTGATGGGACATAGTCGTACGTTTTAAATCCCTAACTTTTTCCTAAATCTCCCTTTCGGATTTTCAGTCCACCGGGATTCCTTTTCAAGTTTTCGACTTGTCGAGTGTACAGGTTTTTTTATTTTTAATCCCTAATTTTTCCCCGAACCCTTTTGGTTCGCCGAGATTCCCTTATTTTTGCCTAGGTGTGTCAACCTAGCGGGTCTTTTTTTCTTCATGCGTAGTATTTTCCGACTATGTCCATGCTTTCAGGACGTGGACAGTTGTCACTGTCCATAGTGTTGTGTTGTAGTACTGTCAAAAATGTTTTCTTGATGGCACATGATTTGTTGCCGGAATGCATGCGTAATGCCCCAAGCAATTCAGATCGAGATTTGCCCCTGGTTATTTGGCCATATTGGAGAGACTTCCCAAGTGTGTTTAGACATCATGTCATGCCCCTTGCTTATGGAAGACCTGTTATTGGAAGTGTCTTTCCCGCTGAGGTGATTCTGTCCATTAGGAGGATGTTTGTTCATTGAATATCCATTGTGTGGATTTCTCTTCTGTCAAACAATTTGTCATATGCAAACAATGTCATTTAAAGAATGAAAAACTCATGTCTGTCTTGAAATTTTTTTAGAAATGTGTTTTGTGTAGTAAAATGAAATTTGCAAGAATGTGATATCAACTCAGGATTCGTAACAAAGACTATAAGAGTCAGGATACCTTTGTAACAATATGCTCTCAAACTAACCCATGCTTCAGCTAGGACTTTTAAGGGTTATAACGTGGCCTGGTTCACGGTTCAAGAAACAAAGGATAAAGGCTCAAATTTTATTTGTACCGAACCCGCTCTTCATGATGTTCTTCGGTCCTATGCTTAATTAATTGTGCGTTTAGATCCCGGTTGAGTCTGGAGTCTTTGCTCTGATACTTGGTGATGATTTAGAAATTGAACATTTGTTTTGAAAAGGCAGTCATTTTTGTAATCTTCTTTTTGTCGAGGATTTGTAGTAACCTCTTTTTTTTTCGTTATCCCTTCTTTTGCCTGAACTGTTTCTTTTGTAATTACAGTCAGCGGGATGCCCCAATTTTTCTCTTAAGTCTCCTTCATAGGTTTTGACTTAATGGGCTTTTATTTCGAGAGATAATGACTGCCTGTCTTGACGATTATACGGAACCATCACCGTCTTTTGTTTTGGAAGAATGTCTTCGATGTCATTCATTGTGTACGAAGCGGCAGATTGTGACTGAATGCGCCTCGGAATTAACTGAGAAAACTACCCTGGCCCAGGTTATGATTAAGGGTTTTAATTTGTGTGAAAAGAAAAACTCCTACTTCTTTGGCTCGAAGGGGTTGACTAGGGATTATCTTCCTTATAACCCAATTGTTTAGGATTTGAAACAACGCCTGTTCAAAAGCATACTGTAGAGATTATGGTATCATTTTCATCATCCTCCCTCTAAGGCTTAGATTTTTTTAATCGAGAGTAGAATATCACAAAAGGGAATAAGAATGCATTTTTGAAATAGTGAATACGAATGAATTTATTCAAGACAAACATGTGCAATGCATTGATGAAATAACGAGGTTTGATATGAATAAATGTTCAAACAAATCAAAAGAAAATTACACATTGAAAATTCTAATGTACGAAAAGTCTTCTTGTGAGACCTTGTCACTTCAGATGGTATGCCTTGGAGGGATGGCAGAAGAACTCAGCCTGACTGTCTTGTGCAAATTATAGCGCTCCTTCATCAATCAGGTCTTGAATTTTATTTCTCAACGCCCAACAACTGTTGGTGTCATGTCTAGGACTGTTGGAGTGGTACGCATATCTTGCATTTGGATTGTACCTTGGGGAGGCTATGTTGGGATTCTGAGGAGGGTTCCTTAACATAGCCAACTTGGCCTTCAATAGGCGTTGCAATGCTTGAGCCAATGACATGTTGATCTCGGTGAAGCGTCTTTCAGATGTATTCTTCTTATGCCGATTGCCTCGTTGTCGTTAGCGAGGTTGTGGTTGGGCTTATGATGTAGTAGAAATATGGGGATGATTAATTCCTTGATCCACAATTTTATTTGTTTATTTCATGGATCTGTATCCATCTTGGTGAAGCTTGTTGAGGAAGGCTCTTAGCCCTTCTTGTCCTTGAGCTAAATTTTAGATAAGAGCCATCTGCCCCAGCATCTGGATTCTCATTGCTTCTACCTCAACTTGCAGTTATTCCAATTTTTTATCCTTGTTGTTGTCAGGACTTTCCTTGGTGAGATTCCTGGCGAAGAGTGTTTTCAGGTCTTCTTTCCCCTTGGACAGATTCAGGAGAAATTCCTTGAACTGGGCATCTTAAGCTTGGAGCTCTCTGTTGTCCTGTTAGAGAGCCATTGCTGAAATAAACAGCGAGGACATGAGAGACCTGCTTTGAAACCTGCTTATGCAATGATATGTATTATATATGTATGCGATGTTTTCAAGGATCTCGCGGGGTAAACAAGAAAATGTCAGAAGTTGAAATTTGCAGCTTTGATTGAAAAACTTCGTATCATTAATAGTCCTTCTACGAGAGTCAAGCTCACCATATCAAGTGGTTCATAGCTCCTGACTCAAGTTGTTAAGTTTTGATCTTCTGACGACATTGGCTAGAGGAAAATAAATCCCCTTGCCCCTTGCTAGACGTCTGATTTATCATAACCTACATCACAGGCCTTCGAGATCTTTGAAATGGTTAGTCATGATATGCTATGGTATGATGTTTATGATTTCATGATAAATCACAAGTATAGCAAACACAATTAAATCACACCAAGTCCTTAGGTTTAAGGCTTGCTTGAGTTTTAAGGTCATACCCTCTTGAAGCTTAGTTGGTTTCAAACCTGTCTTAGAGAAGTAATCGGGTTCTAAAGATTCTCAATATCACTGATCATCCTTTATTGGGCATTGTTTCAGCTCAAGCAATCTTTTCTTGCAGTCGAAATATCCCGAAAGTTTGATCTCAATGAGTGTAGCATCGAGTATCAACCAATCCTCAGCTTTATACCGAGGTCGGCTATCTCACTACTTTCTAATGGCCAAGTTGGTTAAACTAAGGTTCTAAGGTCCGTTAGTGCTTCACGACACCACACGGCGGCCCCGTATTCTCCTCATTTCCCCACGAAGGATACCGGTACCAACCGAAGTGTCACACCAACACAACCATCGCTTAAACCATATCGGTCTACGCCATACAGTCTCCACGATCTATTGTTGTTTACTTAAAAAGTTTCCCCAGATCCGGGTTTAGGATCTTTAATAATATCCAAACAAAACCCTTGAATTTAAAGCAGGCAAGGCAAAACAAGAAAGCAATTTTAAAATTGAAGAAGTGAAAACACAAGAAGGGGGATTGAATTGTAAAACTGAAAATCAATGCAATGAACAAGATATTTTTATCCAGGTTTGTTTGATCTCAAACTACTCCAGTCCAGCCGTCAAGGTGATTTCGCCTCTCTCCAACGAGGTCTTAATCCACTATATTCAACTGAATATTACAATCTGCTTTAACAACTGCTAAAGCCTTCTTGATGCAAACCACAACCCGGTTTGTCAAGGAAACACTTTCTTACAAAGAAGAGAAATCTAGGTGTGTGAATGTTTTCTACAAAACTGTATCACAACTGTGATGTTACACAATTTAAGCTTATGAAACTAGATTGCTAAAATACTGAGTAAGGAAATATGAAGCGTTTAGCAAACTGAGAGAAGGAAGATGATGATTAGCTTTTAGGCGTGTAATATGATGTAGAGCATTAGCCAATTCAATCTTCATTGCCTTGTTTATATAGCACTGAATTTGTTGAACGTTGGAGCAATAATCTTGATTCAATGCCAATAACAAACTTTCCTTATTGAGCAGATCTTGTCTGGAATGATGCCGTTGGAAATAATTTGTTTTGAATGCACAGTACCGTTGCTACTTAAAGCGTGTTCTAGCTTGGCCTCATTCTGACTCTGCTTAAGTGCTGATGAACTGTTGTTGTCTTTATCAGAGTGTTAAGCGCAGTTCTGTTCATCAAGCTTCAGTATACACGTGAATTATTCTTCTGATTCTGGTATTCTGATATAGCATCTTCTGATGCTGACGTTGATGACCAATATTTTGATGCTGATTAGGTGTGCTCTTGCTGATACCTATCAAAGTTTCTGCAAAACAGAACGTAATATTTTAGGTAGCAAATAGCTCTTATATGAATCACATAATTAATATATCCTTTCATATTGTTATCATCAAAACTTAAACTTAGGGTAGTAGATTCAAACTTTGTTCTAACAATCTCCCCCTTTTGATGATGACAAAAACTAGATATTTTTAATTGAAAATAATGTGAAAAAGTATCAGAGATAACTAAATGATAAGATGTATCAGAGTAAGAGGTTATCAAAGATAAGGGATAAAGAGATATCAGAGTTGAGAGATACTCCCCCTGAATTTATTACTTCCCTTTTTAATTCCAAGAGTTCTTCAGGATCAGATCTTTGTTGCCTTTCTTTGAACATCAGAATATCAGAGTTTTGACTATCAGAAGCTTTAGATCAAAATGTCAGAGCAGAGCTTCAGATCAGAGTCAGAGCTTTGCTTTGGGTCAGAGTATCAGAGCTTTAGTCTTCAGAGTATCATAGAGCATTCTTGTACCTGTAGACTTAAGCAAAAACAGAAAACATATTCAAGTATGTCAGAGTTAGAATGTCTGAGATTTTCTGTCTTAGTAATCCGTTATTGAAAAAATATCATTCTTGTTCTCCCCCTTTTTGTCAGCAATCAAAAAGTGTAAGTGATGTGCTAAAACATTTAGAGCAGAAAAACTTGTCATATTAAAATATTCAAAATCAAACAAATCAATACAGAAGATATGCAAAGAAAACATGAAAATGGCATGAATGAAAATCTAAGGTTGGGGAGGAAGGCGTGTGAACAGGTTCTCCAGCATGGCTTTGATCTGATCAGCAGTCTCATTCTGCTTGTGCACCATGCTGACTACTGTATCTATCTTGCTATCCTGCACATCCATCCTTTCTTTCATCTTCTGGTCATTTTCATCCATCCTTTGCTGCAGACGGATATCATTCAGTTTCAGCTCTTCCAGAGTCTGCCTGTCCAAGGCAGCTTGAGAAACATCAGAAGCAGGGAGCTTCTGAGAGCTTTCTGCAACATCTTCAGCTTGGCTGACTTCAGCTTGAATAGTCTGATCTTCTTCTGGCTGCACCGTTGAAGCTGGACGCTTCTCAGACCATGGCTCACTATCCAGAGGGAGCACGTCTTCTTTCAGCAGCTGACTTCCAACTTCATTCAGAAGCTTGCTGAAATTATGCTGTGCTTGCTCATAATTGATGTCTTGCAATTTTAGAGCTTCAGCACGTACCCAAATTCTGAATTGTGACCAGAGCTGGTCAGAGGCAGCTGGATCAATCATTCCAGGACAGACTTGCTTCAGAGAAGCAATCCACTGCTGCAAACCTGTTTCAAAATTCATAATACCAGAGCCAACATCTGGCTGTTTTGGTTTTGGAATGGCTATTTTATTTTTCAGATCAGCAAGACGGTCAAGGATTGTTAAATCTATGAAGGTCCTGCTGGGGTTTTCTGTGGTTTGTTTGGGAGCTGTTTGTTTTGGAGATGGAGTGGGAGAATCAGAAATAATAATTGGACTGGGGGGAGTTTTGGGAGTATTTGGTGGGGTAGATTCTGGCGAGGATGGAAGCTAGGCCATGGTTACTGTTGTTCCACATGGCAGCTGGATTGCCAGAGGTTGTGGTTCAGAGGATTGAGGAGAATGAGGTTCAGAAGGTGGAGGAGATGGAGTTTCAGAATGATGAAACTCAGGTTGAGGTGATGGTGGATGAGTTTCTGGTTGAGGAGAGGGAGAAGGAATTGCTGGTTGTGGAGAAGGAGGAGGAATTTCTGGTTGTTCAGGAATATGTGGTTCTTCTGGAATGGGTGAGAGAGGTTGTTCTGGTTGAGGAGAGTGGACAATTTGTGGTTCAGAGTTTGGATTATTGGAGGGGTGATCAGAGGCATGTTGATCAATGTCTGACAGCACTTTGTCAATTGCTGATGTTGTTGAAATTGTTGGTTTGGGATGTTTGGTGCGGGGTCTTCTGAGTTGTAGTGCCTCAGAAGGGTCATCTTCTGGTTCGGTTTCATCTATTGTTGGGATGGGGATTGAGATTCTATGAGAGGTTGGAGTTGGGATTGATCTTGGAATAGTAGAAGAATTTAAAACAGAAGCAGCAGATAAATTACCTCTTTTCTTGGGTGTCTGCTGGGATGTTCCTTCTGAAGGGGCCTTCCTTTTCTTCTTCTTCTTCAGTGTAACTTCTGGTTGAGGTTGGTGCAGATCTTTGATATTCAGATTGGGATCTGTACCATCAGCCTTGCACGCGTCCAGATATCTGAGAACCACCACTGGTTTGGATTCTATCTCAGAAAATAAAGGAAAGTCACTCAGTGGGACTCTTCTGCTGGTGATGTCAGCAGTGGGAGTAACGTTGGGTTCCTTTCTGATATTCTCTATTAACTTCATTTTCTTCAGATTCTTCGCGTTCAGAGGCTTCCCAACCGTTGGTTCAATTGTGCTTAACTCTTGAGCTTCTATCAGGTGCTCTATCAGCCTATTCTCAGCCAGAATATCTGATATTAACCTTCCAAAGGGTATCCAATCCCTCTTTGTTCTTTCTTCTTCCCTGGTCTCCTTCACGCTTGTTCTGAGGTGATTAAACAGAAGATGAGCCAAGTTGATTTTTACCTTCTGATTGATAAAATAGATCAGAAACTACTGATCTATATTTATGTAATCAGGGGAACTAGTTGGCTTCCTATGATTAAAACACCCCAGAATGATCTTCGCCCAAACTTTGTGGTGATCCTTGAGATCTCTGATTTTGCTGCTGGGCAACCCAAGGGTAAAAATCCTTTCTGCTATGACGCCCACGTCAGCACATCTTTCAGCCATATTAATACAGCGGACGCCACCGCCACTGTAACCAATTAACCTTGCTATGCGATCCTCCGTGATCACAATCTTCTTCCCCATTATGTAGGAGGTGACTTGATGCGTTGAAGCAGTTGCATGAATCCAGAACTCCTTGACTAACATTGGAAATGTTGGTCCAACCAACCTGTCAAAATACCTTTCCCATTTCTGTGCCCTAACTTCTTCTGTCAAGTCAAAGCCATTCTCCTTCAGACTGCCAAAATCAATAATCAGTTTAAATAACACTTCAAGATTCTTCACTGGAGTGAGGAGTGTTCTGAATGGAACTTGATACTGTTCAGATGATGCTTTCTTCTGAGAACCTGCAGAAGCACTGCTGGAGGTTGCCATGTTCACACTTAGGGATTTTGAGAAAAACTGAGAAAATGGGTTTGAGAGAGATGAACACAGAAAAATGCAGAGAATACTTGAGAGATAATGAGAAACTGTAAAAGATTAAAGTGAGAAGTTAACGTGCTTAAATAGGCTTCAGAATATTTTGAAAGAGTAAACGTTTTCAAGAAAGAGAAATAAAATCATGATTACGTTTTAAAAACATGATTACTTTCAATTAATGCTTGCTGATTTTGGGGGATTTGAGAAAGATACTTAAAACGGTTACCAGACATGTGTCTCAATGCACCCAATCAGCGTTTTGCCTTCTCAGAAGCGTGCACGCGTGTTCTGCTTCAGAGATATGCTGATGATTGGATGACACTTGTTTGATTTAGTGATCAGCACGTCTATCCTTGAGCTTAGACTCTCAGATCTTTAAGACTAGCATCTGATACAATCTGCATGTTCTATCTTTCTGAAAAGAAATTGATCAGAAGTTCACAGTAAAACAAATACATTCTGAAGATAAATATATGGAATTAAAACATTTTCACTCTGGGCAGAATTTCATGCTGAGATGTTTCAGAATGAAATTGAACCTATCTTCAGAAAGGGGTTTAGTGAAGATATCAGCCCATTGATGGTCTGTATCTATAAATTTTAAATTCAAAATTCCTTTCTGAATATAGTCCCTAATGAAGTGATGTTTTATTTCTATATGCTTAGCTCTAGAATGTAAAATGGGATTCTTACTTAAGCAAATAGCAGAAGTATTGTCACAGAGTATAGGGATGTTACTCTCAAAAATCTGGAAGTCTTCAAGCTGACTTTTCATCCAGAGCATTTGTGTGCTACATCCTGCTGCTGCTATGTACTCAGCTTCTGCTGTTGATAGCGCAATTGTTGATTGCCTTTTGCTGGACCAAGAGATCAGATTTTCTCCCAGAAACTGGGAGCTTCCAGAAGTACTTTTACGCTCTACTCTGTCTCCAGCAAAGTCAGCATCGCAGTAGCCTACTAAACTGTAATCACTAGATTTTCTATAAAACAGACCCAGATTAGTAGTACCTTTCAGATACTTGAAAATTCGCTTAACAGCTGTTAAGTGAGATTCTCTAGGATCTGATTGGAATCTAGCACAAATACATACACTGAATAATATATCAGGTCTTGAAGCTGTCAGATAGAGGAGAGAACCAATCATACCTCTGTAGACTTTCTGTTCTACATTTTTGCTTACCTCTTCTCTTTCCAGAATGCACGTGGGATGCATTGGAATTTTTGATGGCTTACATTCTGAGAGGTCAAATTTCTTCAGAAGATCTCTGATGTATTTTCTCTGATGAATGTAAGTTCCCTCTGGAGTTTGATTGATCTGAATTCCTAGAAAGAATTTCAGTTCCCCCATGAGGCTCATCTCAAATTCTGCCTGCATACACTTAGCAAATTTTCTTCCAAGAGAAGGATTAGTAGAACCAAAGATAATATCATCAACATAAATTTGACAGACTAAGATGTCATTCTTAACTGATTTACAGAATAAGGTAGTGTCCACCTTCCCTCTGGTGAATTCATTTTCTAACAGAAAGTTACTTAGCCTTTCATACCAAGCTCTGGGAGCTTGTTTCAGACCATATAGTGACTTCTTTAGTTTGAAAACATGTTCTGGATGTTTTGTATTTTCAAAACCAGGGGGTTGGTGCACATAAACCTCTTCTTCTATATAACCATTTAAGAATGCACTTTTGACATCCATCTGATACAGAGTGATGCCTCTATTAACAGCAAATGAAATTAAAAGTCTGATAGATTCTAACCTGGCGACTGGAGCAAAGGTTTCTGGATAGTCTATCCCCTCTTGCTGACTATAACCTTGTGCAACCAGTCGTGCTTTGTTTCTGATGACTTCACCTTGTTCATTTAGCTTGTTTCTGAACACCCATCTTGTTCCAATGACGTTGAATCCTTTTGGTCTGGGAACAAGATCCCATACATCATTTCTGGTGAATTGATTCAGCTCTTCTTGCATTGCCAGAATCCAGTCATTGTCCAGAAGTGCTTCATCAATAGAAGAAGGTTCAATCAGAGACACAAGTCCCATGAGGGTTTCTTCAGAGTTTCTGAAGCTTGCTCTTGTTCTAATTGGATCTTCCTTTCTTCCTAAGATAGTCTCTTCTGGGTGATCCAAGCTGCTTCTGGGTAATCTCTTCTGAGGTTGATCAGCAGCTGTTGTAGGATTGCTAGCAGTGCTCCTTTCAGACGTTGAAGGAGTGTCTGTGTTGAGAGCTTCTGATGACTTGTCTTCAGAACCTGTAAATTCAATTTCCATACCTGCAAAAACTTCATTCTGCTTTGACTTTTCAGAGTCAAGCTTATCATCAAAACGAACACTGATTGATTCTTCCACAATCTGTGTTTCTATATTGTATACTCTATACCCTCTTGAGCGTTCAGAGTATCCTAACATAATACACTTCTATGCTTTAGAGTCAAACTTGTTCAAATAATTCTTTGTATTTAACATAAAACAGGTACATCCAAATGGATGAAAATATGAAATGTTGGGCTTTCTGTTATTCCACAATTCATATGAAGTCTTTTCCAGAATAGGTCTTATTGAGATTCTATTATGAATGTAACACGCTGTGTTTATTGCCTCTGCCCAGAAGATCTTAGCAACGTTTGTCTCATTGATCATGGTTCTGGCCATTTCTTGCAATGTTCTGTTCTTTCGTTCTACAACTCCATTTTGTTGGGGAGTTCTAGGACAAGAGAAATCATGCAGAATGCCTCTGTCATTAAAGAATGACTCAAAATCTTTGTTTTCAAATTCTCCACCATGATCACTTATGACTTTAACGATTCTAAGATCCTTTTCATTCTGAACTTGGTTACAGAAGGTAACAAACACAGAGTGTGACTCGTCCTTGTGTCTTAAGAACTTTACCCATGTCCATCTGCTATAGTCATCTACGATTACTAATCCATACTTCTTGCCACTGACTGAAGTAGTTTTAACTGGTCCAAATAAGTCAATGTGCAGAAGTTTTAATGGCTTAGAGGTAGAAACAACATTTTTAGATTTAAAAGAAGGTTTTGCAAACTTGCCTTTCTAACATGCTTCACACAGAGCATCTGAATTGAACTTCAAATTAGGAAGTCCTCTGACCAGATTGAGTTTGTTAATCTGAGATATTCTTCTCATACTAACATGCCCCAATCTTCTGTGCCAGATCCACTGCTCGTTGTTAATAGACAGAAGGCACTTTACATTCTGACTTTTCAGTTCAGAAAGTTTGATTTTGTAAATGTTGTTTTTCCTCTTTCCATTAAACAGGATAGTCCCATCTTTCTGACTAACAGCTTTACATGATTTTTGATTAAAGATTATATCATAACCGTTATCACTTAATTGGCTTATGGATAACAGATTATGCATTAATCCATCTACTAGCAGAACATTATTAATAGAGGGAAGATTTCCATTACCTACAGTTCCAGAGCCAATTATATTTCCCCTCTGATTGCCTCCAAAGCCAACGTGGCCTCCAGGCTTAAGTTCCAGGCTTTGGAACATATGCCTTCTTCCCGTCATGTGTCGCGAGCAGCCAGAGTCCAGGTACCATGACTGGTGTTTCTGATTTTCTGCTAAAGATATCTGCAACATGTATTATTTTATCCTTAGGTACCCAGATTTTCTTGGGTCCTGATTTGTTAGACTTACCAAAACTCTGGTTGAATTTTGGTTTCACAGAGTACTTACTGCTAGTGTATTTAATATCATGTGTGTGACCATACACAAAATGTGAATTCAGAGGAGTGTGTTTAATGGTTAAATCCATGACATTCTTTGGTGTAGGAACCTTACCTTGGTATCCTATTCCCTTCCTGCCGTTTCTGCTAACTCCATAGATCATTGAAGCCATTTTGCTTCTATCTATGCTTTTAGCAAGGAACTTCTGGAAACTGTGATCATACTCCTTGATGATCTCATCAGCGTTGCTGGGAGTTTCAGAAATTGGTTCCTTCTGAGAGTTTTGTAAAGTATTTTCTAATTTTGAAATTTTAATTCTCAGCTCAGAATTCTCTAATTTAAGACTCTCAGTCTTATTAGAGTCAGATTCAAGATTCCTTTTCAGGTCTCTGAATTTAACTCTAATCTGCTGATACCTTTCCAGGATTTCATTAAGGCTTTCAGCAAGTTCAGCCTTGGTAAAATTAACAGCAAAGTTAGGAAATACCTCTTCAGTATCTGATTCTGAGTCTGATTCAGAAGCTTCACTATCTTCTGAAATGTTAGCCATGAGAGCTATGTTTGCTCTCTCATCATCTGATTCTAAGTCAGCTTCAGATGAGTTAGAGTCATCCCATGTAGCCATGAGACTTTTCTTCTTTTCTCTTCCAAACTTCTTTTTGGGCTTTTCCCTCTGAAGCTTTGGGCAGTCACTCTTGTAGTGTCCTTGCTCATTGCACTCATAGCAGATGATGTCCTTGGTGTTTGGCTTTCTGCTACCTGAGGAGCCTTCAGATCTTCTGTATCCAGAGGAAGAATCTATCCTTCTGTATCTGGAAGAAGACTCGTTCTGATCAGATCTTCTGGGATTCCTGAACTTCCTTTGCCTCTGCTTCCACAGTTGATTCACTCTTCTGGAGAGGAGGGAGAGTTCGTCTTCTTCTGATGAGGATCCATCAGATGTTTCTTCAACTGCCTGCAAAACTTTAGACTCAGATTTTTTGTTAGATTTTAATGCTAAAGGCTTACCTTGCTTCTGGGGTTCATCAGCTTCTAGCTCTATCTCATGACTTCCGAGGGAGCTGATAAGTTCCTCCAGAGAAATTTTGTTGAGATCTTTTGCTAGCTTCAGAGCTGTAACCATTGGCCTCCACTTCTTGGGTAAACTTCTGATGATTTTCTTGACGTGATCAGCAGTAGAGTAACCTTTGTCCAGAACCTTGAGACCAGCTACCAGAATCTGGAATATTGAGAACATTATTTCAATGGATTCACTTTCTTCCATTTTGAACGCCTCATACTTCTGAATGAGCGCCAGAGCTTTAGTTTCTTTGACCTAAACGTTGCCCTCATGCGTCATTCTGAGTGAGTCAAACATGTTCTTTGTTGTGTCTTTGTTGGAGATCTTTTCATATTCAGCATACGAGATGGCGCTGAGAAGGATGGTTCTGGCCTTGTGGTGATTCTTGAAGTCACGCTTTTGTTGGTCAGACATTGTTTTCCTATCAATCTTCTGACCGCTTGCATTCACAGGGTGCGTGTATCCATCTGTCACCATATCCCACAGATCAGCATCATGTGCCAGAAAGAAGCTTTCAATTCTGTCTTTCCAGTAATCAAAGTTTTCTCCATCAAAGACTGGAGGTTTCCCGCTGAATCTGTCTCTGTCCTCATGGTTGTCATTGCTGGTGTGAGAATAATTTCCTGCCATTGTGTTTTTCTGATGTTGGATCTTGTACTGACACGGTTAAGTGTTTTAGCTCAGAACCAGGAGCTCTGATGCCAATTGAAGAAGTGAAAAACACAAGAAGGGGGGTTGAATTGTAAAACTGAAAATCAATGCAATGAACAAGATATTTTTATCTTGGTTCGTTTGATCTCAAACTACTCCAGTCCACCCGTCAAGGTGATTTCGCCTCTCTCCAACGAGGTCTTAATCCACTATATTCAACTGAATATTACAATCTGCTTTAACAACTGCTAAAGCCTTCTTGATGCAAACCACAACTCGGTTTGTCAAGGAAACACTTTCTTACAAAGAAGAGAAATCTAGGTGTGTGAATGTTTTCTACAAAACTGTATCACAACTGTGATGTTACACAATTTAAGCTTATGAAACTAGATTGCTAAAATACTGAGTAAGGAAATATGAAGCGTTTAGCAAACTGAGAGAAGGAAGATGATGATTAGCTTTTAGGCGTGTAATATGATGTAGAGCATTAGCCAATTCAATCTTCATTGCCTTGTTTATATAACACTGAATTTGTTGAACGTTGGAGCAATAATCTTGATTCAATGCCAATAACAAACTTTCCTTATTGAGCAGATCTTGTCTGGAATGATGCCGTTGGAAATAATTCGTTTTGAATGCACAGTACCGTTGCTACTTAAAGCGTGTTCTGGCTTGGCCTCATTCTGACTCTGCGTAAGTGCTGATGAACTGTTGTTGTCTTTATCAGAGTGTTGAGCGCAGCTCTGTTCATCAAGCTTCAGTATACACGTGAATTATTCTCCTGATTCTGGTATTCTGATATAGCATCTTCTGATGCTGACGTTGATGACCAATATTCTGATGCTGATTAGGTGTGCTCTTGCTGATACCTATCAGAGTTTCTGCAAAACAGAACGTAATATTTTAGGTAGCAAATAGCTCTTATATGAATCATATAATTAATATATCCTTTCATATTGTTATCATCAAAACTTAAACTTAGGGTAGTAGATTCAAACTTTGTTCTAACAAAAATGACCTAGATCCTAAGGTAAACCCCACTTTATAGTCCCTAACAGAGTCGGCAGTTCTGTGATATGGTAGCAGAACCGACTATTAATACTGGTTTGCATTTTGTATTCGCAAATGTGCGGTAAGCAAGAGTCACCACCGACTTTTATTTTATCCAATCAGGAAAAGGAAAAAAGAACAGAAAAAACTTTTTTTGAGAATGTTTCTGAGTACGGGGGGTAGATTATAGAAAGGGAAGGTGTTAGCACCCTTTCTATCCGTGGTTTTCCACGGGCTCTTAGGCACTTGCTCATTTTGAAATTTCTTGTGTGTGCTTGTTTTGAAAAGTTTGCTTTACTTCATTTTAACCCTTGTTTCTGTCCTCAAGAGTGTTATGAAGTTGTTTTTGAAAACTGTTTGAAAAGTGTTTTGTGTGAAAAAGTTTGTTCATATGAGCAAGTACCTAGGAACTAATCTACCTACTCGAAAAAGTCTGTTCACTTTACTTTTTGACAATGCTATCCCATTATTAAGAAATAGGTAACATCATCGTTGGAACTTTAAAGGGACGTTCGAAGGGACAAAATGGTCACTGAAGGCAACAAGTAAGGATACCTTAGCGTTTCGAAGGGACTATCGTCATAAGATTAATTTGTAGGCAACTCGAGGGACAGGTAGGGACTGTGATCTTTATGACGACTTTGAATCGCGGGTCATTGCTAAGGTATCCCTACGTTCGAGGGACACGACCATTATTTTTGAGGCAACCAAGTGAGGTAATACCCTAGGGGTGCAAGTGTGAAAAAGTGTTTGATTTCAGTTATATTTATCTTTGCAGTTTACTGATCTAAGATTGATTCGTTAGTCATACACGCCTAAGTTTCTAACAATTATATACAAGCATCCAAAATATAAAAGCGAGAAGGTAAATGTCATACGCTATTACAAGGCTTTTGCAGATACATGATTATCTTGACTGTAAATAAAAATGCAGAAGTTTAAACCCTAATTACTATTACAACCTCGAAACAGTTACAATAATAATAAAAGGAAATAAAAAAATGCACGTTGTGAATTAAATGCGAGAAATAAAATATTTTTTATGAAAAATGATTTTTATGTTTTTTATGATTTTTGATAAAAATGATTTTTGTTATTTTGTAAAAAAAGAAAATAATTAACAAAATTAAAAAAATAATTAAAATAAAAGATTTAGAGATGGGCCTGTATTGTTGAAGAAGGGGGGTGTATGGCTGAATTTGCAAGCCCATTATGCTCAGCCCAGTCCTAGTGTGTGACCCTGTGCTGGTCAGGCCTAGAGAGTGTACCATAGTCCTTGACATGTGGGACGTTGGATTGGATTGATGAGGAATACATTGGCTGGATATTGTGGTGTGTCGTGGACTCGTGGGATGATGGTGTATGTGATCATGGGTCTGTAGCTCGCGATAGTAAGCGTGAGGATGCTTGCAATGGATTAAAACATGTTCTGGAGATATCCAGGAATCTATTGGTAGCCTTAGAATGCTTTGAATTGGCCTCTAAGCTTGAAATCGATCCACCACTTTTTGACAATTTTTTCCATTTTGCTTTGTTCCCTCACGACCTGTAATCCTTTTTCTTTTGGCTTGGCTATGTTCTATATATGTAGTAGAACTGACTAGGTTAACAAAAACAAATTAAATCTTTGTGAATCATGAAAATTTGATTTGATTTTGCTCTTGTATTATATCTTTCCAAATGCATCAAAATCATGCCAATTTGAGCCATTCCACCCATGCACGATTTTATTTGGTCATGCTAGGTTGATTTTATTTGATTCCTACAAAAAATCAAATCAAATTCAAATTTTTGTATTTTTTTTGCCATTTATTTGATTTAATTTCAATTTTAAATAATAAAAAACCAAAATAAAATAAATAATGAAGAAAATAATGTGTGGATGCTGATTTGGGTCGTGGACCATGTCACAAGCAAGATTCAATCATAAAAAGTTAGGCCCATTTGACAAAAAATGTATTTTTGAGCACATTTGACTTTTGATAATTTTGCAGAAATGGTCAACTTTGACAAGGCATATCTCCTCCAATTTTAATCCTAGAGAGGTGTTCTTAGACTTTTTAGAAAGCTTAGGATGTCCCATAAACAACCCTTTTTTCCTCATCCAAATTGGGTCTTCCATGTTCATGTAAGAAGCTTTGACCCAAAAGGTGTTTTTGTTGACTTTTTAAAAGGACCTATAATGTAGAAATTCATATCTTTTGATGAGTGCATATTTTGAACTTGTGGGATGAATATGAATTTTGGGGAATTGCATCCTCTTCAAAATGAGCCTTGGATGGAAAATTTCTGATAAAGTATGAAGAAGTTATTCCTGGTCAAAGTTTGGTTGACTTTTCCTGTGAAACCCTAATTTAGCAACTTTTGGGTTTTGATGAATTTGGGGTCATTCCTTGAGGAATCATGATCAACCCTTGATCAAATGATGGATATCTCTTCAAAGTTTTTATGTTGACCAAAAATCTTGAAGTTTGACTGCATGTGGGCCACAATTGACTTTTGACCTAGTATAGTCGATTTTGTGGCATCTGGGAAATTGACTGAGCAAACTTCTTGTGAAAGGAATGAAACTTGACATGGATGATCTTGAGAACATATTGGGACCATGGAAGGAATTAGGGACCTTTGGACTTCAACCATCTTGATGAGGAGTGAAGTCCTGGTTTGAAGCTTGTTGCCTTAGGAGGAGGATTTGTCTGGTCAATCCTTAGTCATCCTTGAGCAATTGAGGACCTCTAGAGGCATGTCTTGAGTGAAATGAGAGGGAAAATTTTAGGTTACAACAAAGGGTATTGGACCAAGCTTTCGTGGAAAGTGATATGCAAGTAGACCAATTCAGCAGTGTGGTAGGGAACATTACATCATGTAATAACCTGAGTTTTTGCGACGATGAACTACCCGATGAAGGAAAGAATCATAATTTGGCCCTCCACATCTCTATGAACTGCAAGAATGATTCATTATCCAATGTGCTGATTGATAATGGATCCGCATTGAATTTTATACCACGGAGTACACTTATGAAGTTGAAATATCAAGGAATTCCCATGCGCCCAAGTGGCATTATTGTGAAAGCGTTTGATGGATCAAGGAAATCTGTTATTGGTGAAGTGGACTTGCCTATTCATATAGGCCCACATTTGTTTCAGATTACTTTCTAGGTCATGGATATTATACCCGCTTACAGTTGTTTGTTGGGACATCCGTGGATACATGAGGCAGGGGCTGTCACTTCGACTTTACACCGGAAGTTGAAGTTTGTGCTGAAGGAAAAGCGGTAACTATAAATGGAAAACATACATTATTGATATCTCATTTGTCCTCTTTCAGCATTGTGGAGGCGGATGAAGCTGCTGTTGGAACCCTATTCCAAGGCTTATCCATTGATAATATAAGAGGAAATGAGAATTTTATGGCTTCGTTCAAGCATGCTTAGTAGGTTGTGCGTAATGGCCATAGTGAAGTATGGGGGAAGATTGTTGATCCACCTGTAAAAAAGAATAGAGTTGGTTTGGGGTTCTCTATGAAGAATGATAAAGGTAAGAACATAAAGCCGAAGTCTACTGCAGGAAAGTATCAAGATATCTTTCGTAGTGGGGGTTATCTTCATCCAACTATTTCTGGGATTAATGCCATTGTGGAAGATGAAGCAGAACCAGAAATGCCAAATTATGTGGCGCACAGAGTTAGGGTTGAGAACTGGGTAACCATTGATGTTCCCTCTTGAATACATGTTTCAAAGTAATTTGTTTTTTGTTAATCTTTCTGAAAATCTTTCACTCTGCCCAAGGTGAAAATCTTTCACTTTGTTTATTGTTTGCTTTGATTTTTAAAATCAATAATAAAAGTTGTCTTTGTTTCCCAAATTGTGTTTTTATTTTTTTCTTTTTTCTTGGAAAATGGTAATCAGAAAAAAAACCTTTCAAAATAAATAATAACTGAAATTCAATCTACATGATCACTTGTTATATATGTCAGTTTCTAAAAGCAATCATAAATCATATGTGCAGATTAATTAAAAAATACATTGAATACAATGACTCTTCACCCTCTCCCAACTTTGAGTGTCCTGTGTATGGGGCCAAAGAAGATGACTATGATGAGATTCCAGAAGAGGTCTCACGGTTGCTTGAGCGCGAGGAGAATACCATTCAGCCATATAAAGAGCCATTGGAAGTAATCAATTTGGGTTCAGAAGAAGATCCGAAGGAAGTCAAGATTGGAGCATTACTGCATCCTGATGTGAAGAGCAGATTGATTGAGATGTTGAAAGAGTATATGGATATTTTTGCTTGGTCTTACCAAGATATTCCTGGTCTAGATACAAAAATTGTAGAGAACTGTTTGTCGCTGAAGCCAGAGTGCCCGCCAATCAAACAGAACTTGCGAAGAACTCACCCAGATATGGCAGTGAAGATCAAAGAAGAAGTTCTAAATAAGATTAATGTTGGTTTTCTTCTGATATTAATGTACCCTCAGTGGATTTCCAATATTGTCCCAGTACCAAAGAAAGATGGAAAATTTTGCATGTGCGTAAATTATAGTGATCTAAATAAAGCTAGTCCAAAAGATGATTTTCCATTGCCACACATTGATATGTTAGTGGATAGCACAACAAAATTTAAAATTTTCTCGTTCATGGACGGATTTTCCGGGTATAATAAAATAAGGATGGCACCTGAGGACATGGAAAAAACAACGTTTATCACTCCATGGGGAACATTCTGTTACAGAGTGATGCCCTTTGGACTGAAGAACGCTGGTGCAACGTACCAGAGGGCTATGACAACCATATCCCATAATCTGATGCACGAGGAAATTAAGGTATATGTTGATGATATGATTGCTAAATCCCACACTGAAGAAGGGCATGTAGAAGATTTGTTGAAGTTGTTTCAGTGTTTGAGGAAGTATCATCTCTGCTTGAATCCAAATAAATGTACCTTTGGTGTTTGTTCAGGGAAATTGTTGGGTTTCATTATTAGCCAGAGAGGGATTAAAGTTGACCCTGATAAAGTCAAAGCAATTCAAGAAATGTCAGCGCCAAGAACTGAAAAGCAAGTCAGAGGGTTCCTCGGGCGTTTAAATTGTATTTCCAGATTCATTTCTCATATGACTGCAACATGTGAATCGATCTTTAAGTTGTTAAAGAAAGATCAAGGTTGTGTGTGGATATATGACTACCAAAGGGAATTTGAAAGTATTCAATAATATCTGCTTAAACCTCCTATCTTGCCCCCTCCTGTTGAAGGAGGACCATTGATTATGTATCTGACAATGTTAGATAATTCCATGGGCTGTATTCTGGGACAACAAGATGAAACAAGGAAGAAAGAGTATGCCATTTATTATCTTAGTAAAAATTTT
The DNA here is from genome assembly GCA_948472305.1 of Vicia faba. Taxonomy (NCBI): domain Eukaryota; kingdom Viridiplantae; phylum Streptophyta; class Magnoliopsida; order Fabales; family Fabaceae; genus Vicia; species Vicia faba. The sequence goes on from OX451741.1 coordinate 1,371,860,927, forward strand.
ATTGATTGTGAGTCGCGGTATTCCATGCTGGAAAAGACATGTTGTGCTCTGGCCTAGGAGGAAAAACGTTTGCGGCAGTATATGTTGAATCACACTACTTGGTTGATCTCCAAAATGGATCCAATCAAATACATTTTTGAAAAGCCTGCTCTTACTGGGAGATTTTCCTGCTGGCAGATGTTGTTATCAGAATATGACATCAAATTATTAGTCGGTGATGTATGATTTCCTTGATGAGGATGTGATGCTTCTGAAAGTGAAAGATTGTGATGAACCATTGCCTAAGGAAGGTTATGATCCTGAATCTCGCTGGAGCATGATATTTGATGGAGCTGTGAATGCTTATGGTAAAGGAATTGGTGTTGTGATTGTCACTCCACATGGATCACACATTCTTTTTACTGCAAGGTTAACATTTGATTATACTAATAATATGGAAGAATATGAGGCTTGCATCATGGGTCTCAAGGAAGCTATTGATCTCAAAATTAAAATTCTATATGTGTATGGCGATTCAGCTTTGGTAATAAATCAAATTAAAGGAGATTGGGTTACTCGTCACCCCGGCTTGATCCCTTAGAAAGATTATACTAGAAGATCGTTACCTTTCTTTAATAAAGTTGAATTCCATCACATCCTCAGAGACGAAAATCAAATGGCAGATGCTCTGGCAACTCCGACTTCTATGTATCAAGTGAATACTTGGAATGATATACCTCTAATTATAGTTCGGCGACTGGATAGGCCCGCTCATGTGTTTACAACAGAAGAGGTAGCAGATGAGAAACCTTGTATTACAATATCAAGCATTTTCTCCAGACTCAGGAATACCCGATTGGTGCTTCAAATAAAGATAGAAAGACATTGAGAAGATTGGCTGGCAGCTTCTTCCTCAGTGAAAATGTGTTGTACAAGAGAAATTATGACATTGTCTTGCTCAAATGCGTGGATAGACACGAAGCAGACATGTTAATGCATGAGATTAATGAAGGTTCATTTGGCACTCATGCCAATGGATATTCGATGGCTAAAAAGATGCTAAGGACAAGTTACTATTGGCTGACAATGGAATCTGACTGTTACAGATTTGCAAAGAAGTTCCATAAATGCCAGATTTATGCGGACAAGATTCATGTGCATCTGACACTTCTAAATTTTATTTCTTTCCCGTGGCCTTTCTCTATATGGGGTATTGACATAATTGGAATGATAGAACCCAAGCTTCGAATGGACACCGTTTTATCTTGGTAGCAATTGATTACTTCACCAAATGGGTGGAAGCTGCTTCATATGCTAATGTTACTAAGCAGGTGGTAGTGTGTTTCATTAAGAATAATCTTATATGTCGGTATGGTGTGCCGAGCAGAATCATCACTGACAATGGCTCGAATCTGAACAACAAGATGATGATAGAACATTGTGAAAAATTCAAGATTGTCCATCACAATTCATCTCTGTACAGGCCCAAGATGAATGGGGTTGTTGAAGCTGCTAATAAAAATATCAAGAAGATCACCCAGAAGATGGTTGTTACTTATAAAGATTGGCATGAAATGCTTCCTTTTGCTTTACATGGATATCGGACATCTTCCTGCACTTCAACAGGAGCAACCCCGTTCTCCCTTATGTATGGAATTGAAGCGGTGCTCCCAATCGAGGTTGAGATTCCCTCTTTGCGTGTGATAATGGAAACCAAGTTGTCAGAGGCTGAATGGGTCTAGAACAAGTTTGACCAATTGAATTTGATCGAAGAGAAGAGAATGACGACTTTGTATCATGGGCAGTTATATCAGAAGAGAATGAAGAAAGCTTTTGATAAGAAGGTCCAACCTCGTGAATTCAGAGAAGGAGACCTCGTGCTCAAGAAGATCATTTCTTTTAATGTTGATTCTAGGGGCGAGTGGACTCCAAATTTTGAAGGCCCATATGTTGTCAAGAAAGCCTTCTCTGGCGGTGCATTAATTCTTGAAACTATGGATGGCGAGGAGTTCCCACGTCCCATGAATGCTAATGCAGTCAAGAAATACTTCGCCTAAAGAAATAAAAGAACAACTCGCTAAGTTGAAAACCCAAAAGGGCGGCTTAGGCAAAAAGGAGTGTCTCGGTAGGCCGAAAACCCGTAAGGGCGGTCTAGGCAAAAATTAGAGACATAAACAAAATAAAATTTCCCATTAAGTTGAAAACCCGCAAGGGAATATTAGGCAAACGTTAGGGACTTTCTTGGCAAGTAACTACATCAGACAAGACTTGATCATTGAAGAAACAATCTTCTTGGATCCTCACCATACTTCAACAGAAGTTGCTGCTCAGAATTTCAAAGTTGTTAGAGGGAATAGTGGTCATTGTATCTCAATGTATCTTTTCCATTATATATTACCATTTTCCGAACTTTGTAATCATCCGTGGAGTCTCGCCATTCATAGACTACCATTCTATCAATAAAATTTGAGCTTTTACCCAATTATTTGTATTTCTTATTTTTATTCAACTTACAGAGACTCCATTTATTATTGATAATAATTTTCAAAGCAAAAAGATTAAATAACAAATTATTTTTCAAAGAGAATTTACAACTTACTTTTACTTTAGATTTTGTGATTCAAGAGGAAAATAAAATTGGTGATCCCAGGAACGGACAAGCTCCAGTGATTTGGGGAAGTTTTGTTTCTCCCAGGAAGGTTTTCTCATGTCGTTTTTGCTGATATGCGTGTGATTTTTGTGTATTAAAGATGATACCAATTGGCGTAAGGTGTGGTATTGGGTTTGTGATCACATTGTCCTCAGTCGAGTGTGGTTCACTTTTGATTTTGGGTTTGCATGGTCCGAAGCCTCTATCCCAGATTCCCCAACGAAGTCTTCCCTCATATGACGAAAGGTCTTGTTTCCTGTACTGAGATGGAACTATTTGCAAAATGTCACTCTTTCTGCAGTATTGGCATTATTGTTGGTATTTATTTCCCAGGCAACTAGACTAGGATAATATATTTTCCAAGAAGTGTTGAGACAGTTGTCAACTCTTTGGGTTTTCACCCGCCAAATGTTTGGTTTGATTTAAAATCCCCATGAGTTTGACCTCTTGTTATAATGTTGACTTCTTGATTCCCCAGGAAGGCTATCCCAGGGCATCTTTTGTTGTAATAAGTTTGCATGATATGAAGACTCAATCCAAGATTCCCCAGTGAAGGCTTCTCTTATTTGATAGAAGTTTTTTTCTCCCCGTGCATGTTGAGTTATACTCATTTGCGAAGTATCTCTCTTTCAGCAGTACATACATTTTGTTTCATTGCCCGATAATCAGGCAAGGTCAATGTTTTTTTAAGAAGTGTTGAGGCATTTGTCAGTTTTTTGGGTTTTTACCCACCAAGTGCTGGGGTTGATTTAAAATCCCCATAAGATTTATTTATTTCTATAATGTTTGACTCCTTAACTCCCCAAGTTGTTATCCTCATGAGGTTTCATACTTTTTCCCCAGAGAAGTTGGTGCAATACTTACTCCCAATATTGAAGAGCGTATCTTGTTTTCCTCTCTTCGATGTGGTGTTGACCTCCCCAATAAAGTCAGCATGAGGTCTCCCATTGATATCTCGATGATGAGGCACTATCTCCCCTAGTATGGTTTGTATGATGATTCCCCAATGAAGTCACCACAAAATCCTCAGTTGATGTTTTACCAATATGGTTTCCATCTGCCTTATTTGAAATCAGTATTGCAATCCCCAGCAGAAGTGCGGACCGTGAAAACATTTGTTTCCCCATTGAAGTCTGAGTACTATTCCCCGGTGAAGCCTGGAGAAGGATGTTATATCCCTGTATCTGTACTGATTTATTGCTATGATGTGATTATTTTCGAATTATGTTCCTTACCAGTGAAATTAAGCCGTGAAATAGGATTCTGTTTCCTCGTTTGGTGCTTATTTTCTTATGGAATGTTCATCTTGGATGAGATTTATCCAAGTGTTGAATGTGCCCGAGTTGGTTTTTCCTGGTTACTCCCAGTGTTATATGTCTGTTTTTCCAGCATATACATGATAACACTCATACATTCATACATACATCATTCATAGTTAAATTTAGCAAATCATTGCTTATTTGCATTCATTAGTTTTGTTTGTATATTTGGTTGACATATTACCCTGTTTTGTAGAGTTGTGTTTTCCTCTCTCCAATAGAGTTTCGGCCTTAAGCAGAAAGTGTATATTCTTTCAATTTCCCCATTGAGTTATCCCTCGTGGAAGATTTTTACTTTAGCCTTCCTATACAGATCTTTGTCTGGATAGATTGGGTTTCCCTCTTGAGTTTATTTCTCAAAGGATGTATTTTGGTTGACTGTTTCATTCTAGTTTATTTTTGGTTTGAATCTTTGGTTTCCAGCAATATTATTACTTATGATCTCTGCAAGCTTCGAGCCTTGGTTTGAGAATATGCATTTATTTTGGCACGAGAAAGCTTTTATCTCCTCAGCAGGAACATGTTGGCATTTCCCCAGGAAGCCATAATGCTTTCCCCAGGAAGCCATATTGCTTTCCCTAGGAAGTCATATTTCATTCCACAGGAAGCCATATTGCTTTCCCCAGGAAGTCATATTTCTTTCCCCAGGAAGCCATATTGCTTTCCCCAGGAAGTCTTTTTTTACAATCTTTTCTATAACAAGCAGCAGGTCTCTTTATTTGAGCAACTTTTACTTCCCCGTAAAAGTCGACGTTACTTTTTTTTGCTATCTTCTCTATGAGTGGATAGTTTGCAGTTTGTTGTCAAATTACTCCAGTGGATGGCAAGTCTTTCAATATCATAGAGATAATTTGTTGTGAAATCTTTGAAAGTGGTAGTCTCTTTATTTGAGTCAGCTTATATATTACCCTTTCCAGGCGGATTGCCTCGGTTAAAGAAGAAGTTGAGACCCGTTCTAGGTGAAACGCCAGAATTTTGGGAAAACTTGTTATATTTTTTCTACCTTCAGTGAACGTTGGTAGTTCACCATCAGTGAACGTTGGTGCTATGATATTTCTTTTCTCTCTACCTTCAGTGAAAGTTGGTAGTTTACCATCAGTGAACGTTGGTGATTATTATCTTTTTTCTACCTTCAGTGAATGTTAGAAGTTCATCGTCAGTGAACATCGATGATATGATATTTCTTTTCTCTCTACCTTCAGTGAAAGTTGGTAGTTCACCATCAGTGAACATTGGTGATTGTTATCTTTTTGCTACCTTCAGTGAACGTTGGTAGTTCACCATCAGTGAACGTTGGTGCTATGATATTTCTTTTCTCTCTACCTTCAGTGAAATTTGGTAGTTCATCATTAGTGAATGTTGGTGATTATAATCTTTTTTCTACCTTCAGTGAACGTTGGTAGTTCACCATTAGTGAACGTCGGTGCTATGATATTTATTTTCTCTCTACCTTCAGTGAAAGTTGGTAGTTCACCATCAGTAAATGTTGGTGACTGTTATCTTTTTGCTACCTTCAGTGAATGTTGGTAGTTCACCGTCAGTGAACGTCGGTGCTATGATATTTCTTTTCTCTCTACCTTCAGTGAAAGTTGGTAGTTCACCAACAGTGAACGTTGGTGATTGTTTTCTTTTTGCTACCTTAAGTGAACGTTGGTAGTTCACCGTCAGTGAACGTCGGTGCTATGATATTTCTTTTCTCTCTACCTTCAGTGAAAGTTGGTAGTTCACCATCAGTGAACATTGGTGATTATTATCTTTTTTCTACCTCCAGTGAACGTTGGTAGTTCACCGTCAATGAACGTTGGTGCTATGATATTTCTTTTCTCTCTACCTTCAGTGAAAGTTGGTAGTCCACCATCAGTGAAAGTTGGTGATTGTTATCTTTTTACTACCTTCAGTGAACATTGGTTGTTTACCGTCAGTGAATGTCGGTGCTATGGTATTTCTTTTCTCTCTACCTTTAGTGAAAGTTGGTAGTTCATCATCAGTGAACGTTGGTGTTGTTATCTTTTTTATACCTTCATTGAACGTTGGTAGTTCACCATCAGTGAACGTTCGTGCTATGATATTTCTTTTCTCTCTACCTTCAATGAAAGTTGGTAGTTCACCATCAGTGAACGTTGGTAATTATTATGTTTTTTCTACCTTTAGTAAATGTTGGTAGTTCACCCTCAGTGAACATCGATGCTATGATATTTATTTTCTCTCTACCTTAAGTGAAAGTTGGTAGTTCACCATCAATGAATGTTGGTGATTGTTATCTTTTTGCTACCTTCAGTGAATGTTTGTAGTTCACCGTCAGTGAACATCGGTGCTATGATATTTCTTTTCTCTCTACCTTCACTGAAAGCTGGTAGTTCACCATCAGTGAACGTTGGTGATTATTATCTTTTTTCTACCTTCAGTGAACGTTGGTAGTTCACCGTCAGTGAACGTTCGTGCTATGATATTTCTTTTCTCTCTACCTTCAGTGAATGTTGGTAGTTCACCATCTGTGAACGTTGGTGATTATTATCTTGTTGCTACCTTTAGTGAATGTTAGTATTTCACCCTCAGTGAACGTCGGTGCTATGATATTTATTTTCTCTCTACCTTCAGTGAAAGTTGGTGATTGTTATCTTTTTGCTACCTTCAGTGAATGTTGGTAGTTCACCATCAGTGAACATCGGTGCTATGATATTTCTTTTCTCTCTACCTTCAGTGAAAGTTGGTAGTTCACCATCAGTGAATGTTGGTGATTGTTATCTTTTTTCTACCTTTAGTGAACGTTGGTAGTTCACCGCCAGTGAACGTCGGTGCTATGATATTTCTTCTTTCTACCTTCAGTGAAAGTTGGTAGTTCATCGTCAGTGAACATCGATGTTTGTCACGCTACCTTGAATAAACGTTGGTAGCTCACCGTTAGTTAACATCGGTGTTGTTATTCTTTTCTCTTTCTACCTTCAGTGAATGTTGGTAGTTTCTCCTTCAGTAAAATTTGGTGTATCCTTTTGGTTTTCCACCTCCGACTATTGAGTTTGGTAGTTCACGGTTGTCTGTCAATCACTTTTATCCTGTACTATCTCCTCTTTAGCTGAGCTGATGCTACCTTATCTCTTCTTTGGGTGTTACACCATTAGAGTCGGGTCTTTTTGTTTCACCAGTGATTTATTTTTCTGGTCGGTTTTCTCTTTTGATCCTTATTTCCTTTGTTACATCCCCAGTGGTGTTTTGCGCCCCTTTGAAGTTGTTCATATGAATTCATACTCATAAGAATTGCATGGCATCTTAGGGACAAAAATAGGGTTTGTCTTATATTTAAGTATCTTCGATCACGTCGACACGAAGATTTTTAACCTTCATATCTCCGGATAGAAGAAACTAAAATAAGGGCAGCTATTGTACCCCAATTATCCCCCCTAAGATTCCTTCATCATACCATATTGATTCAATCACAACAAGATCATATTAGGGCTTTTGATTCTCCTCCCTATCTTTAGCTTTGCTCTTTGATTAATCACCAAGCACCTTGACTTATTTTTCTTTTGTGATCATGCATGTTTTATTTTGACTTTCCTTTTAATTAATAAAATGCAATGTTGGTTTGTCTTACTTGTTAATAATGTAGGTAAAAGCAATGTGGATTAGCAAGTTGATCCATGGGTTCATGAGTTTATTTCCATGCAATAGTAAATAAAGCTTGAGAAATTTAAACCTCATCATTGAAGTTGTTTTGAAAGAAATGGAATGGCAAGGTTTATTTTGGTTCACCACATTTCAAAGTTAACAAGATTGATTCAAAAGTACAAGGGGTTGATTGAAGAAGTTGTCATGGTTGGAAAAGGCCTTGTTCCCATTGGTCACAAGTGCATATTTCTCTCAATTCTCAAGATATGGAAGTGGTTTTGGTTGCTATAATTTCTCAAGAAGGTTGTTTAAAATGTCAAAGTTCCTCAAAGAATTTTCTTGATCTAGGAGCTAGGGTTTTGAACTTCAAAGAAGTATGTCTTTCTCATCTTTTGGTATTTTTTAGTGATTCCAAAAACACTCTTATCTTCAAAGGGTTATTAACAAATCACTTCAAAAGTTTCAAGGAGTTTTCATGTGGAAGAAACTTGAGGATGAAGAAAGATTACAAGTCCTCTAGATGAACCCCCAACTTCCCATGTGTGACTTCAAATGATCATAACTTGGTCAATTTTTATCACCTTGAGCCCACTGTTTTTCCATAATGATCTTAAGTATGTGAACTTTATTCCTTCTTTTATGTGCAAAGTGATAAAATGGATGGAGGATGCCTTAAGGATACAAAAGATTATAGGTCATTTCATGATTTTTTGCCAACTTCAACAATTCATAACTCTCTCAATTTTTGGATATTTTGAAATATTCAAGTTTCAAAATGTCATTCAAGAGGTCTATTTCAAGCCATATTTTTTGGTCAAGAGCAAATTCCAAGAGGAAGGCCATGTTTGGATGAAAAACATTATAGGTCACTTTTGAAGTATGGAAAGTCAACCTCTTTTTCCCAACTTTGACTCATTGCAACTTTCTGCTCAAACATCCATTTGATTCCATTCTTTTACCATTGCAAAGCTTGTAATTTCATCTTTCTAAATCATCAAGAACCATGCCTTAAGACCCCTTGAGCTGAGAATGCCATTGTTTCAAAAGTGGTAACATAGAATTGAAGTTTCATTGCAAGTCAGAATTTGAATTTCATGTTACAACTTCTAACCCTCTAATTAGCACTTGTTTTGGGTCTAAACATGATTAGCCAACTTTCCCAAGTGGATTAGTGCATTAAAATGCGCGTTTTGGATGAGTTTTGATAAAAGAGAAGTCACACTTTCTTCATGATGCAGGCCCACACAAATTCTCTCCAAATTGCATCATTCACCCTTCCTTTTGGTCCCATTTGCTTCTCCTATAAATACATGAGCTATCTGATTTGTTTTCTCAAGCTTGAACAACCAAAATCACCCTGCCAAACTCGCTTCATAACTCACTTTTCTGCAACATCGAAATCATTGTTCAAGCCTTTTTCAATCCATTTTTTCTATCAATTCACCTTCCTTGATATTCCTTGAAGCTAACAGAAGAAGAATTGAGCCTTGAAACCTTCTGAATTGATCGTACCAAGTCCATTTATAGAGCTCTGCAACTGAACTTCAATAGGTAGATTTCTCCATCAATTCTTCCAAACTTTGATATCATTGTGAAGCTCCCATTGCCCTGGTTCTTGTGCTTCTTACAATTTTTAAATCCATTGAGAATTGAGAGAGAAATCTCAAATTGAAGGTGCTCATTATTTTCTGGATTTTTTATTCATATCTCTTTGCATACCTTATATAAATTTGGCGCGATGGTGATGTTAGGATCGTCTTGAAGAGACGAATCCAATGATACTAGTATGGGATCCTAATTTTTCCATTTGAAGGATCTCACAAAATCTCCATTGCAGGGCATCTGGAGGTTGAAGATGATGACATGTCTCGTCTCAGCCAATGATAGCGTGTCAAACATTTTAATTTCATTGGTTGCCCTTTTTCGGATTCTATGCGTATCTCACTAAGGTCCATAACAAGCACAGCGCGCCTGGTTCATTGGATCAGCTTACTAACGTGTTTTGACTATGATCTGATGGCTCACATCTTTTTGGTTTTATTTTATTTTCTTATTTTATATTTTAATTGATTGAATTTCCAAAAATTCCTAACTCTTTTATTTTTTATCCAAAAATTATGAAAAAATTCACAAAAATACTTTGAATTATTTCTGATCTCATGAATATTTTTTCACATTTTTATTTTGACATTTGATATTTTTTATATTTTTTGCATTATTTACTTTCTTTTAATTACTTTATAAATACTTTCTAACATTTTTTTAATTCTAAAATAATTCATAAATATCATTTTACATATTTCTGACTTTTTGAAAATTTTATGGAATTTTAGATTGATGTTTACTATTTTTTTTATCTATTTTCTATTTGTTTGAGCAATTTTAATTAGTTTAAAAATAGTTTCTGACTTTAAAAAATTACCAAAAAAATATAAAAAAAATTTGAGTCTATTTCTGATTTTTCTATGAGCTTATTTATTTTTTATGAATCAATTTGAACATAGTTGATATTTTTCTCTCTTATTTCTATTTTAAAACATTTTAAAACCCTTTTTAATGTATATATTAAATGTAATATTACTTTGTGATTATTTTCTGGCTGATCTTGGGTTGAATTTTTTATCACGAACTTTGTTAACATCATTGTATCCATGGCGTTGAGTCTAACTCCATAAAATGGATGAATGATTTTAATAATAGTTTGATTAAATTTTAATTCAAATATGGTTTATATATTCTTTGACACTCTTCTTCATCTTATCCATTTCTTATTGCACTAAGTGTTATTGGAGTATGATCTCTGTATCATGTCTCAAAACAAATGGTACATAGATTTCTATTGACCGGACTCAAAATAGGTGTCACTTCTACATAAGTCCCCTTACGATTGCTTAACATAGCGCTAAATTTTGTTCTGATTAGAATAAATGATCATTCATGGCCCAAACCTATGTTTGCAAGCCCAAGTATGTTAATTTGATCTCTTTGATCCAATAACCTTGAGATACATTGTGTGGAGACTTTGGTTCTACCGGTCCTCTCATGGATCTTCATCAATTTTGGTCAACGCGGATCACTTAAACATTGTTGATCATTAAATGTTACATTAAGAATTCTTAAATGGATGATATACTTGACAAAAAGCAAATACAACTTGTTGTGTGGAGGCTTTGGTTCTACCAATCCTCTAATGAGTTCCAAATGCAAGATTCAAGATGATCATCTAACTAACCACTAATTACTAATAATTGACTTTATTTTGTGTTTTAATTTTATGCTCTTTCATTTTATGCACCATTTACTTTAGCATTTACATTTCATGCTATTTTTCATCTTTGCTAACTTGAGCATTTACTTTCTTGTCATTTTTATTTTGCTCACTTGAGTTTTTCTTTTTCTTTTTTAAGATACTTAATAATCAACATGAACCATAAAAAACTTTAATGATACTTGGAATTTTTGGTTACTATGCTTGGCATTATGGAGTATTGGACTTCTTGGACTTAGGAATAGAAACTTTGGCCTATGTTGGAGACCTTGTGACTTTAACTGATATTTTTTCTGGAGTTCTTGAGGTTTACCTCAAGACATTGGGTTGTTTGTTTCTTTTGTGTGCGGGTTATTGTGATTACATACTTTGTTTGTAATTTGGAATTCACCCGTATACAGCCGTTACTCTGCCCATTTTTTGTGAAGACTTAATACACTTGAAGTTTGGTTCTCTCAAAAGGTCTAGTATATTTGCTTGCTTAGTTTCAATCCAAAGAATTGGAATTCTATCTTGACTCATAATGTCAAGTATTGGCTTCTTGTTGGTAAATGGTTCTTCTTTTAGCTTTTACCTTATGCTTTAGGATAGTCTCTTCTTCTCCTCACATCTTCTTTAATTTCAAAAATCTTCTTCCTCCTTTTGAAAACTCTTCATGTTTTTAAACTTGAACTACTTTCATAATAAACTTGGACTTAGGTCCATGCATTTTCAAAACTTTTTCATAAATAAACTTTAATCAGCTTAATAATAACTTGACATTTTTTTGAGAAGACTAAAAGTCAATCAATCTCATTTCAAACTATTTTTCCACTTTGGCTTCTACTTTAAAACTTTTCTCAAAAGATTGGACTCTTGTCAATCCTTGTAGTGATGCAAATAACTATACTTCTACAATATATAGTGGAGTGAGATATTTTCCACTTGGGTGTTGAGTGAGGCATTATTGATTTTAAAATCCAAGCCATATCGTCCACTTTGAGATGATGCAAATTCTCCTTTCTCATGATTGTGGGTAGAAAGTATCTTTTCCACACGGACAATGACGATGATGTCTTATCTCATGAAATTAACCAACACACTTGTATTTTAAATTTTTTAAAGGTGAACTACGTGTACCATGATCCCCTATTGCACAAAATATGGTACGTAGGCACTAAAGGTTCGCAACCGCGACGGGTGCAAAAATCAAAAAAAAAATTACTTCTTTTCTCACCTCCACCATCTATTTTACATACAACATTTTATAGCCAAAATATACAAATTTTACAAATAGGTTCCTTCAGAGTACCATAGATGTTTAAGGTGCTAATACCTTCCCTTTGCATAACCAACCCCCTTACCTTGAATCTTTCCCCCTCTTTTTGGGTTACCCGCTCTTTTCTCATTCCTTTGGAAACAATAAAGTGTGGTGGAGATTTTTATTTTGATCTATATAAGTCTAGTCAATCCAATGGCTTAGTCTTAAACATTTCTACCGCTACACCATGGGTTGGGTGTAAGTTGATTAAATAAAGGGCTTTGTTCAATGGCGAATATGCATGACCTATATAGCCGCAAGGCCCTATATTTTCCAGATTCCTATTGAAGTGACGTCTATCTACATGGTTAACCTCACCATGTAGTAGCTTTGATATGCTTCAATGTTTTCCAAAATTCCATCTTCCCTTAAAATTGATATTCTTTGGTGCAGTGAGGATGGCACTACTGTGATTCCATAGATCCACCCCCTTCCCAGGAGTAAGTTCTAGTTGGTCCTGGAAGCTATCACCATAAACATAGTTAGGCTAGTGATGGTACCTGTGATACGGTGGGAGAACTGACTAGATGTTTTGCATTTCGTTCGCACTTGTGCGGTTAGCAAGAGTCGCCACTGACTTTTCTTTTATCCAAAAGGAAAGGTAAAAAAGCACAGAAAGACCTTTCAAGAATTTTCTCGGGTTCGGGGGGTAGATTATGAAAAGGGAAGGTATTAGCACCCTTTTCATCCATGGTTTTCCATAGGCTCTTAGTTACTCGTTTAGATCACTTGCTTTTGTTTAATTGTATGCTTGTGGTGTGGGTTTTGAAAGTATTATGGAAAATCTCTTTGTAATGGTTCTTGTCTCTATAAGAACGTATACAAAGTTTTGTTTCGAAAAATGGTTCAAATAGGTGTTTTTGAATCGTGTTTTGAAAAGTGTTTTGAAAAGAGGTTTTGCAATGGTTCTCGTCTCTATAAGAACTTATGCAAAACGTTTTATCTTTTGAAAGTGTTTTGTAATGGAGGTGTAGGTGTGAAAGTTTTTGTCGTGAGCAAGCGAGTAACTAAGAGCGAATCTATCTACTCGAAAGGTCTTAAGTTGTTCTTTTCTTATTCCTTTTAATGGTGTTATCTTACCATTGATTTGGTAAGAAGCCCCACCATTGGATGTGAAGGGACGTGCGCGGGTCAATTTTACAATCATTGAAGGCAACTTGTGAGACGCTCTAGCAATTTTTGTAAGGGACGAGACCGTTTTAATCGAAGGTAACATCGAGGGTCATCGAGGGACTACAATATTTTTTTTATCGAAGGGTCATTGCTAGAGTGTCTCATATTCGAGGGACATGATTGTATTTCCGAGGCAACGAGCGAGGTTACCCTAGAGGTGCGCGTGTGAGAAAGTGTGTTGGTTTCAAGTTATTTATTCTTTGATTAGGTCATCTAGCGATTGATTTTTGAGTCTTGCCATACATGCCTAATTACTACACAGTATATGAAAAGCAGTAAATTATGGGAATTGAAATTCTACGCTATTACAGAATGTTCGGGAATGGGGGTACAATTATTACAAATGAGGATGAATCAAATGAAATAACAATGTCCAAATATCAAACAATATAACCAAATCGAATTGTTGTGCAATTTAATATAAAGCTATGACAATTTATGAAATAAAGTCAACAAAATGTGAAATGTATGTATTTACTTGGAAAGAGAAAAAATAAAACCTATTCTAAAAAGAAATTGATTAAATTAAAAAAAATCTTTATTATTATGTATTTTATTAATTATGTAAACTAACTTAAAGAAAGAAAATAAGCTAGGTTAATTCTTTTTTTTTTGGTGTTTTGTTAAATGTAAGAAAATTAATAAAATAAGTTTATGTAAAAAAAATGATAGAAATTAAACACTAAAATCCTAACTTAATGTTTTAAATTTTATTTAGCATTTTTCAAGACAAAAATAAAAAAACAAATTAAAGAAGAGGCAAATATGGGCTTAGGAGTTTAGGGGTGCTAGGCCCAAAGAGATATGGTTTTTGCTGAAGTTTAAAACAGGCATAAAAGCGGGGGGGGGGGGGGGGGGGGGGGGGGGGGGGGGAGATAGCCAGCGCATGGGCCTAAAGGGTTTGCAAATAAACTAGCCCAATGTATTAACTATGTTTAACGTGTTTGATTAGGGGAAACATGAATTAGGGTTCTTGACTCCGTTTGGTTTACAGCGGCGCTCTCGTCTCCTTCGTCCCTCTCTTCCAATTTCGTTCATCCTGTCGCCCTAAAAATGTCTCAACCTTCTAAGCTCATGGCCGAAACGCCTTATTAACGACCTAATCTTTCTTCATCTCACCGTGATTCACGTTTCTCTAAATAAAACCTAAAGTCGGATTCATGTTGTGATTGGTGGAAATAGAACTGACTGTTTTTTAAGCTGGTTCGCGAAATGTCGCGGTAAGCAAGAGTCGCCACCGTCTTTTATGTTCTCCAACATGGAAAGGACAAAAGCACAGCAAAATTCCTTTTCGAGAATGTTTCTCGGTTCGGGAGGTAGATTTATAGAAAGGGAAGGTGTTAGCACCCTTTCTATCCGTGGTTATCCACGGGCTCTTAGGTACTTGCTCTTATGTTTTCAAAAATTGTTTACTTTTCAAGTGTGTGTGGGTTTTGAAAAAGTTTCGTTTGAAAAATTTCTAAGTAACTCTTGTATCTGTCATCAAGAGTGTATGAAAAATTTGTTTGAAAACCTTTTGAAAGTGTCAGTGCGAAAAGATTGTTTTTGTTTGTTTGAGAGAGCAAGTACATATGAGAAATCTACCTACTCTAAGGAATTAGGCTGTGTAAGAGTCCTTTAGATAGTGCTATCCCACTATTGAGAAGTAGGTAGCACCGTCGTTGGAGGTATTCGGGTCAATTCGATTATTAGGGACATGTGTGGTCACTGAAGCAATAGTAGGACACCTTAGCGGTAACCCTAATGTCCTAGATCCTTTTTTTCCGAGGCAACCGTTTCGAGGCAACTGGATCTTTAGACAGGAGGGCGACCTCTAAAACACCCTATACTTGACGACCACGTCGAGGCAACCAGTGAGGCGTACCCTAGGAGTGGCATGTGCATGTGTGTTGTTTCAGTTTATGTTTATCTTTGAACATGCATTTGTGAGCTACGGATTGATTTTATTTGTCATACAAGTCTTTCATGCATTTTTAACAGTTAAGAGTGCGGAAAATAAATTGCGGAAAGGTAAATCTACGCTATTACAAGGTGCGGGTCTATACATCGTCAAAAACAAAAACTCGTTTGGAAATAAAGTGCGGAAAGTAAAAGAAAGCGATAAATCCTAATTAACTATTACATCCTTGGAAACAGTTACATCAATATGAATAAGGAATTAAAGCGCGAAAGAAATTAAATCGGGACGTCCTTAGGGTTTTGACCCTTTTTGAGAAAAGAAAGTAATTTGTCCTTTTTGCAATTAATTAAACATTAAACCTAATAAATAATTAATTAATTATTTAAAAGAAAAAATGTTTTTGTGTTTTTATATTTTTAATGAAAATAAAACAAAAGGAATTAAAATTAAAAGTTAGTAAAACCTAATTCTAAGTTTATTTTATTTATTGTAAAAAAAATGTCAAAGTTAACCTAATTTAACTAATTTAATTAATTTACAATTTATTTACCAAAATAATAATTAATGATGAAATTAATACATAACAAAAATATTTACATTTTTTAATTCTGAATTTATTATGAAAATTAATATTAATTATGTTAGTTAAATAAATAATAATATTAATAATAAAAATAGTTAGTTAAAAGAAAATAAAAAAAAGCAATTAACCAGGGGGGGTGTTGACCCAAGAATGGAGGTTTTGTTTAGAAATCTGGCCCAATAATGATCAAGCCCTTGTTGACTTCTGGAATCAGCTATGCGTATGGTTGACTGAGGATCATGATGTTCAGCATCATTGGCCACTGGATGTATGCTTGTAGACACATGGCACATGGATGCCTAGAGGTACATGGTGTACCACCCTTGGAAAGCTGCATGCAAATATGAGAAGAAAAATAATATAATGTGTTTGGGGGGACCTGGGAATCGAACCCAGGTCCCAATGATTCTTGGACAGATCACCAACCATTGAGCCAACCTGCACGCGTTAATATTATGATAATTAATAAAAATAATGTATCAAAACTAATCCTTATGCTGGGAACACAAAAAACGCGCGTTATCTTTTGAATCCACCAATAGCATTCCTACGCGTCATCGTCTTCTTCAATTGCCTGCATAAAACAAAACAGATAGCGGGGGTTTTTAACCCCCACAAAGTGAATCGACCAATAATAGCGACTAGCTCCCTAGGCTATATAAATAGGGCGCGATATGTCCTTTGGATTCGTCTGGTTGCAAGGATCATAACCATATACGTGAGAGGTTCTGATTTTACTTGTGCAGCAAAGCCCTAATTCTGAAACTTGGAAACCCTAAAATCCATTAATGGTGATTTCTGTTTCAGGCCACCATAATGCAATTCACTTATACCATCAGCTTCAGGAAGGTCATAACAATGAAAAGAAATGATTATAACATGTTAATGATGCATAAAACGTGAGTTTTGATTCTGAAAAAGAATAAGCAAACCGTGAGTTGTTCTTGCATGTTCTTTGAGTGTCAAGGCCTGTTTTTGATTGCAAATTGTTTCTGAGTATGCTAGCAATGTGTTTGAATCGCTCTAAGGCTTTGAATTGTGCTAGAACTTGGAATTCAGTTTTCAAACTTTTCTTGAATTTTTGGAATTGGCTTATGGCTTTTGACAACAGCTCTCACGTGTGCAGCATTAGGTTTAGGTTATGCATATATGGTAGAACTGAATTAGAGTAAATCTTGGTCCAAAGATCCATTGCATTATGATTTGTATATTTGATTTTCAATCAAATATTTTTGCATCTTTTTGATTGAAAAACCTTTCCAAATTGGGAGATTTAGACCCCTTGATGTGTACACGAAATCTTCAGCATATGTTGACCACTTTTGCTTCACAAAAAGATTTAGAAATCATATCTTGGTATTTTCCTACAATTAAATTAATTAAATGAATTAAAAATTAATTAAAAATCCAATTAATTAATAAAAATAAGAAAATAAATCAATTTAATCTCAATGGGTCGTGCATAAGCCTTGTACAAAGTTTCAAGAAAAAATTTGAGGCCCATTAGCAAAAATGATGTGTTTTGAGCAAAGTTGACTTTTGCAAATTCACAAATCTTTCCCAACTTCTCCAATGCATATCTTGCTCAATTTTGATCATGTGAACATGTTCTTGGACATTTTGGAAAGGTCTTGAAGTCCTCTAACCAATGCCTTTGGTCCCATGTCATTTGGATTTACCAATCTCAAGTTATGGTCTTTGACTTAAAGTGCATTTTTGTTGACTTTTGAAATTGACCTATAATGTAGAAATTGATAACTTTTTGTGAGAGCATTTCTTGGACTTGGAATGTGAAGATGAGTTGTAGGAAATGTCATCACCTTCAAAATGAGAATTGGATGGGATTTTTCTGATGAACCATGAAAAAGTTATGCCTTGGTCAAGTTACAATTGACTTTTCAACTGTCCCAAAATAGAAACTTTTGCATCCTTGATGATTTTTTGAGCCATTCTTGTGAAATCATGATCAAGACTTGATAAAATGATGATTGTGGCTTTAAAATAAGATGTTGACCAAAAATTTTGACTTTTGACTGTAAAACAACCATTTTGCCCCTGTAGTTGATTGTGAACCAAATGAAGCTTTTGATTGTGCAATTTGGTGCTGTGAGACTTGAGACTTGACATGTAGATGCTTGGCAATGTATATAGGCTTATGGGACTTGTTTGGACCACTGAAAACCTCAAATTCTTTGCAAAAACAAAACCCTAATTTTGATTGGCTTATGGGGCATTTGAACTGTGCAACCCTTGAGTAATCTTGAACCAGTTGAAGATGATTCTTAATAAACCTTGGAGAATATGGGAGGGCAAATTTTGGGGTACAACAGTTTCCCCTGTTCAATCTTCTTAGACCTGAGGATGTAGATTGGCATGTGTGCCTTTCGTGATCCGAAGGTGGAAGATGATTGAACACTAGAGTGCCCAGAAATTTGCACTCGCATAATAGAATATCAGCAGTGTGATGGCGGGAATGGGATTATAGATGCCATTTGGAGAGATGGTGGATAGGATGATGGGCTTATAGATGCCATATGTAGATTGTAGTGGATAGTTGTGGAGATGGGCTTAAAGATTCCATCCGGGGTGTCGATCGCGTAAGAGATTCCTTAGCGAGAATTTGCGTACCTGAGAAAGAAAGATAATTTCCTGGCCTTTTACAGGGGGTTGATCTTCAAACTCTTCGTGCAGATATGCCCTGGCTAGATACAGGTATCGAATCTACAATCAAACGCTCACAGATATGCCCTGGCTAGATGCAGGTATCGAATCTGGGATTAGTCGTCTATAGATATGCCCTGGCTGGATACAGGTATCGAATCTTTAAACTCTTCATGCAGATATGCCCTGGCTGGATACAGGAATCGAATCTGGAATTAGTCGTCTACAGATATGCCCTGGCTGGATACAGGTGTCGAATCTCTAAACTCTTCATGCAGACATGCCCTGGCTAGATACAGGTATCGAATCCACAATCAATTACTTACAGATATGCCCTGGCTAGATACAAGAATCGAATTTGGAATTAGTCGCCTACAGATATGCCCTGGCTGGATACAGGTATCGAATCTCTAAACTCTTCATGCAGATATGCCCTGGCTGGATACAGGTATCGAATCTACAATCAGTCACTCACAGATATGCCCTGGCTGGATACAGGAATCGAATCTGGAATTAGTCACCTACAGATATGCCCTGGCTGGATACAGGTATCGAATCCCTAAACTCTTCATGCAGACATGCCCTGGCTAGATACAGGTATCGAATCTACAATCAGTCACTCACAGATATGCCCTGGCTAGATACAGGTGTCGAATCTGGAACTGGTCGTCTACAGATATGCCCTGGCTGGATACAGGTATCGAATCTCTAAACTCTTCATGCAGACATGCTCTGGCTAGATACAGGTATCGAATCTACAATCAGTCACTCACAGATATGCCCTGGCTAGATACAGGTGTCGAATCTGGAACTGGTCGTCTACAGATATGCCCTGGCTGGATAAAGGTATCGAATCTCTAAACACTTCATGTAGATATGCCCTGGCTAGATACAGGTGTCGAATCCACAATCAATCACTCACAGATATGCCC
The DNA here is from genome assembly GCA_948472305.1 of Vicia faba. Lineage (NCBI taxonomy): Eukaryota > Viridiplantae > Streptophyta > Magnoliopsida > Fabales > Fabaceae > Vicia > Vicia faba. The sequence goes on from OX451741.1 coordinate 1,371,880,298, forward strand.
TGGCTAGATACAGGAATCGAATCTGGAATTGTGACAGTTGATAGTAATCATCTTTGGATTGACCTTTTTCCTGAAAAGGCAAAACATCAGTTGTATGCAATGTCATGATGTATGAAATGCATGATGCCATGATGAGGTTGTATGATATGATGCGTCTCATGTATGTAAGCAGGATGTATGAAATGTGAAATGTCTATGAATGTATTTTCATTTAGGAAAATAAATCCTTGACGAATGTCGGGAGTTTGTTGAATCCTGGGTTGATGTTTAAAGAGTAGAGTTCTTCGTTTCCGCTGGGGATGATGATTGCAAGAATAAACTGGTAGGAGAAGATGACTCCATTGGGGAATAAACTTGTTGGAGAGATTACTCTGCGGGGAATTACTCTGTGGAGGAGAGATACTTCGTTGAGGTTTTGATGATAACTCCGCTGGGGATTCCGTTGATGAGCTTTGTTGGGGAATTGATGAACTCCGCTGGGGGGATAGGAAGAACTTCGCCGAGAATGATCCTTCTGTGGTAATTAGCTGAGGATAACCCAGTTATAGGCTCTGGTGGGGAACAACATTTGAACATGGTCGGGGGAGATGCATTCGTACTCTGCAGGGGACAAGCTTCCAGAATCTACTGGGGATAAGCTTCCAGAATCTACTGGGGAGATTGATTCAACTCTCTTGGGGAGACTTTTGGACTATACTGGGGAAGTGGCTCCACTGGGGTGTTTGGTATTTCGCCGGGGAACAATCTTAGATCAAGACTGTCGGGGATGCTTGCTTAGGAACGTCTGTATACTCCACTTGCTGGGGAATATTGAGATTTTCTGGGGATATCCAACTTCCTTAAGGCTGACAGTAGACTAACTCTGCTTGGGGAGAGTATCGCTGACTTGCTAGGGATATTGTGCCTTTTCGGGGCTGATTGGAGACCAACTCTGCTCGGGGGAGAGTATTGTTGATTCTTGTCTTACTCTTGGGGAGTGAAGGTATCTTGGTTACGTCCTTCAACCGAACCTACCTTGGTACCTTGGTGGACAGAGCAACTAGATCGCTTAGACAACTCATTATTACCCCTGTTTCTAATGTCACCTGTAATTAATCCTTTGTTTCGTATGCAAGTATTTATGAGTTAGCAATTAATGTCAAATGCATATATCAAAAGTGAACATTGGACGTTCTTCGCAAGACAAAACAGAAAAAAGGAAAAACAATTGGCAATTTGTCTGAAAAGTGAGCTTGTATTGATTTTTGAATTTTCTTGTAAATAGGCGTTTGTGTACAAGAGGCTGACGTCCTAGTAAGAGAACGCCGCCAAACAACATAGAGTTTATACAATTTTGAAAAGAAAAACAAAACAGCTATGTGAAAAATCCCACTGGGTTCCAACTCTGCTATCGCCTTTATGTCTTCAAGTGTCTCATCACTTTGCTGCTCAGTTGAAGATGAAGCTGATTGATCGATGCCGTCTGAGCTTGATAGTTGATACCGAATTCTGGATGCAAGGTGATCCAATGAGACATAGTATTATGCTTATCCCTAACTTTTGCCTGGACCGCCCTTTCAGGTTTTCAGTCCACCGGGATACCCATTTTTTCCCAAGCCGCCCTTTCAGGTTTTCAACTTGTCGGGTGTACAGTTTTTTTTTCATTTCATCCCTTATTTTTGCCCGAACCCTTTTGGTTCGCCGGGAAGCCCTTATTTTTGCCTAGGTGTGTCAACCTAGCGGGTCTTTAATTCATGTGTAGTATCTTTTTACTATGTCTGCATTGGCGGGGTGAGGAAGGTCATCACCATTCATGGTGGTTAGAATCATAGCTCCTCCTGAGAAGATATGTTTAACCACAAATGGCCCTTCGTACGTAGGGATCCATTTGCCCCTGGGATCACTTTGAGGAAGAATGATGCACTTGATTACCAGGTCTCCGACTTGATACTCTTGTCGTCTGACTTTCTTGTTAAATGCCCTGATCATCCGTTTTTGGTACGTCTGACCATGACAAATAGCAGTGAGTCTCTTTTCATCGATTAGATTTAATTGATCAAGCCGAGTCTGGATCCAGTCATCTTCGCTCAAACCTGCATCCTTCATTATCCGGAGAGAGGGTATCTGGACTTCAATAGGCAAGACTGCCTCCATGCCATAGACCAAGGAAAAGGGTGTTGCCCCTGTTGACGTCCGCGCTGAGGTACGGTACCCATGAAGAGAGAACGATAACATCTCGTGCCAATCTTTATAGGTCACTGTCATTTTCTGCACAATCTTCTTGATATTCTTATTTGCCGCTTCTACAGCCCCATTCATCTTCGGTCGGTAAGGAGAAGAGTTGTGGTGATGTATCTTGAATTGCTCGCAGAGCTCAGTGATCATCTTGTTATTAAGATTGGTACCATTGTCCGTAATGATCCTTTCTGGGACGCCATATCAACAAATCAGGTTGTGCCGAATGAACCGTGCCACGACGTTTCTGGTTACGGTAGCATAGGAAGCTGCTTCAACCCATTTCGTGAAGTAATCAATTGCTACTAGGATGAAGCGATGCCCGTTGGATGCCGTAGGTCTGATCTCGCCGATCATATCAATGCTCCACATTGCAAAAGGCCAAGGTGCTGTCAAGACATTCAGAGGAACTGGAGGAATGTGCACCTTATCAGCATAGATCTGGCACTTGTGACACGTCCGAGAATGTTGGTAACAGTCGGCTTCCATTGTGGACCAGAAATATCCTGCCCGAAGGATCTTTTTTGCCATGGTATGTCCATTGGAATGTGTTCCGAAGGTACCTTCATGTAGTTCTGCCATGATCTTTTCTGCTTCAGTCTTATCCACACAACGCAGTAAGGTTGAATCATGGTTTCGCTTGTATAGAATGCCATTGCTGAGGAAGAACTTTGCAGCGAACCTTCTCAGGAACTTTTTGTTGTTGACAGATGCACCCTCGGGGTATTCTTGAGCTTCCAAGTACCTCTTCACTTCATGATACCAAGGTTTTTCGGTTACCTCTTCAGCCTCAAGATCACAGCAATGTGCAGGTTCGTCCAATTTCCAGATAATGATCTGAGGAGCCTCGTTGTCCCATTTGACTTTGAACATATAAGACATCGTGGCTAGCGCGTCCGCCAACTGATTCTCCTCTCTTGGGAAGTCTTCAAAGGTTATCTATTCGAAACGGGGGATCAATGTCAACACATACTCTTTGTAGGGAATAAGATTTCGATGTTTCGTATCCCACTCGCCTTTGATCTGACTGATCACGAGAGAGGAATCTCCGAAAACACTCAGAAACTTGATCCTTAAGTCAATTGCAGCTTGAAGACCCATGATGCACGCTTCATACTCCGCCATGTTATTGGTGCAGTTGAAACATAGTCGGGCGGTGAGTGGAGTATGAGTGCCTTTAGGGGATATGATCACAGCGCCAATACCGTTACCCAAAGCGTTTGAGGCTCCGTCAAAGTGCATAGACCATCGGGATCCCTCCTCAGGTCCTTCATCCGGTCCAGGTACTTCACAATCAGTCACTACCATGATGTTCTCGTCTGGAAATTCAAAGTTCATAGATTGGTAGTCGTCCACTGCTTGGTGTGCCAAATGGTCTGCCAATACACTTCCCTTGATTGCTTTCTAAGTTGTGTACTGGATGTCGTATTCCGTCAAGATCATCTGCCATCTTGCTATTCTTCCGGACAAGGCGGGATTTTCGAATATGTACTTGATTGGATCCATTTTTGAAATCAACAGAGTAGTGTGAGTCAACATATACTGTCTCAGCCGGCGAGCAGCCCATACCAAAGCGCAACAAGTTTTCTCGAGCAGTGAGTATCGGGTCTCACAGTCGGTAAACTTTTTGCTAAGGTAATAAATGGCGTGCTCTTTTCGGCCAGACTCATCATGCTGCCCCAGCACACACCCCATTGAGCTATCCAGTACTGTCAAGTATAAGATTAGAGGTCTCCATTCAACCGGCGGCATAAGAATGGGTGGTTCTTAGAGATACTCTTTGATTCTGTCGAAAGCGGCTTGACATTCATCGTTCCAACGTACTACTTGATCTTTCTTCAGCAGCTTGAAGATTGGTTCACATGTAGCGGTTAGATGCGAGATGAATCGGGAAATGTGATTCAGACGTCCTAGAAAGCCTCTCACTTCTTTCTCTGTCTTGGGAACTGGCATCTCTTGTATGGATTTCACTTTGGCAGGGTCCACTTGAATACCTTTATCGCTCACGACGAAGCCTAGCAACTTTCCAGATCTCACACCGAAGGTGAACTTGTTCGGGTTCAACCTCAGCTTGTACAACTTTAAACGGTCAAACAACTTCTGTAGATGGTCAAGGTGTTCCTCCTCAGTTTGGGACCTTGCAATCATATTGTCGACGTATACTTCGATTTCATGATGGATCATGTCATGAAACAAAGCAACCATGGCACGTTGGTAAGTTGCCCCAGCATTTTTCAACCCAAAAGGCATGACCTTGTAGCAAAAGGTACCCCACTGAGTAACAAAAGTGGTCTTCTCCATGTCTTCAGGAGCCATCTTGATCTGATTATAACCGGAGAAGCCGTCCATGAAGGAGAATACTTTATGCTGAGCAGTATTGTCAACCAGAACGTCGATGTGAGGCAGAGGGAAATCATCGTTGGGGCTCGCCCTATTCAAATCCCTGTAATCAACACACATTCGGACCTTACCATCTTTCTTCGGCACTGGAACCACGTTGGCAACCCACTGAGGGTAAGATGTTACTGCAAGAAAACCGGCATCAAATTGTTTCATAACCTCAGCTTTGATTTTCTCGGACATCTCTGGACGCATACGGTGGACCTTCTATTTTACCGGAGGGCATTCTTCCTTGGTAGGCAGGTGATGAACCACAATGTCGGTATCCAACCCAGGAATGTCTTCGTAAGACCAGGAAAAGATTTCCACGTAATCGTACAACATCTGAATCAACCGTTGTTTCACACTGAGCTCCAGATTGGCACCAATCTTGACTTCCTTTCTGTCTGTCTCAGTACCCAGATTTACCGTTTCCACTGGCTCTTCATGTGGCTGAATGGCCCTCTCTTCCTGGAGCAGCAGTCTTGCAAGTTCACCAGGCACTTCGCAATCATCTTCACCTTCATCTTCGGCTAAGTTGATCGGATTTTCGAAGTCATAACTGGCAGTAGCAGAGTCGTTACCAGTGAGATCCAGAGTGGATTGGAACCTGTATAGGTGAGTGTGTGTAAATATAGCTGTTTTGCAATATATAAAGAAAGAAAGGGAGCGCAAGATTTGAAATGCGAAAAACATCCAATGCTTTTATTCATGATATATGACAATGACAAATAATAAGCCCTCACAAATGACGCCACGGTGCCCCGGGTAAGATACTGAGCCATAAAGTTTCAAATTATTGTTTGTTACAAATTCAAAACAAAGGATTTCATTACTGAGTGACAAAAGTAATAGGTAGGTAGTCTTTGGCAGTCCAGTTGCTTAGTCCATCGTTGGTCGTTGGGTAGATCCAGCTGTCGAATTCAGATTCTTCCGCCTCGTCTTCAATAGCATTTACTCCCGGGTTGGTGATGAATACGGGAGGTCTTCCAATCCTTGCCTTCCGCACAGCCCTCTGAGCCTCTGCAGTGAAACCCAAACCAAATTTTTCAGTCTTCGGAGTGAAATCAGGAAGTCGGCCCCAGTTTGCACACTCACCCTTCTCGATAATAGCCCGGGCATCCTTCAAGGAAGCCATCTTCAAAGGAGAATCTTCTTCAGTCACAGTCTCAGCTACCGCCAATGTCTGAGGCACCTCTTCAAAGTGTTGAAAGGGGGTCTCAATGAACTCCCCATCCATCTCTATGTATCGGAACGAGTTAAGATGGCTGACCATATATTCTTCCTCCCCCTGCACTGTAACAATCTTCCCTCTGACCGGGTACTTAAGCTTCTGATGTAGTGTGGAGGTCACAGCTCCAGCCTTGTGGATCCATGGACGACCCAGCAAAAAAGAATAGGATGGTCGGATGTCCATCACATAGAACGTTGAATCAAAAACTTGAGAACCAACCCTGATTGGAATGTCAACTTCACCATGTACCATCCTCTTCGACCCGTCAAAGGCCCGGACAACAATGTTACTAGGCTTGAGCTCTAAACCCTCACAATCCAGCCTGTCTAGAGCTTTCTTAGGCAATACATTCAACGAAGAACCGGTGTCTACCAACACATGGGCAAGAGTAGTGCCCCTGCATTCAATGGAGACATGCAGGGCGTCGTTATGGTTCTTTCCCTTGGCAGTCAGATCGGCGTCAGAGAAACCCAACCTATTATCGGCAGTCAAGTTGGCCACACAGTCGGTAAATTGATCAGCAGACGTTTCTTGTGGCACATGGGCCATCTTCAGGAACGAAATCAGGGCCTTGGCATGGGCCTCTGAACACAACAACAGTGATAGCATAGAGATTTTAGAGGGGGTGTGCCCCAGCTGCTCAACTACATTGAAATCACTCTTCTTGATAATTTTAAGAATCTCTTCCATCTCTTGCTTGGAAGCTTCAACATTGACGGTCTTCGGTGCCTCCGTCCGGGCAGGCACATCAGTAGCAATCCCTTTGCCCCGAGCGTCATATGACTCGGCAGCAGGGATAGAAACAGGAGCTTGATCAGGAAGGGAAGCAGACATACTTGCAGGTGTGATGATAAGAGGTCTCTGAATAGCTGGTGGCGCAATATCAGGCGAGAAGATCCTACCACTACGAGTAACCTTGGCAGGCCCGGTGATGTTACTGACACCGGTACTAGTATCAAACTCTTGCTTTACTCCAAGAACATAAACATCTGCCCCATAGTGCCACGTGACAGCTTTGTCAGATTTATAGGGGATGGGCCCCGGAACAGTGATGATGATGGGTGCAACCTTCTGAGTAGATAGGATTTTGACAGGCTTCTTTGAGGGAGCCTTAGGAGAGTTGTTGAAAATAGTGACAATAGAAACTTCTTTAGCAGGGATAGCAGGAACAACAACCTTCTCAAACAAGATCTCTTTATTATCCATCAGGTTTTGGACGCCTGACTTCAACAAAGGACAACCAGCAGGGGAAACAGCACATAGATGGCAACCTTTACTACATCCCGGAAATAAACCGGCTAGCAACAGGTTCCTTTTGACAGTCAACAACGGAGTAACAATATCATCCACAGAGGTCACATACGGGTCTTCTTCCACAACATTCACTCCATGCTGAGGCATGGGAGCAGTCACAACATTGGGCCTTTCGGGCGCCTCGAATTGTATTTCCTTAGCATCAATAAGGTCCTGAACCTTATTCCTCAGAGCCCAACAATCGTCCGTAGAATGCCCTGGGCTGTCAGAGTGATAAGCACAGCGGGCGTTGGGATTATACTTCGAAGATGTGGTGTTCACTACCTTCGGAGCTTCTTTGACAGTTACCAGATTGGTTGACAGTAACTGCGGCAATATCTGGGACAAGGTCATGCTGAGCCGAGTGTACTGCCTTTTGGGCCTCTCACCCCTTGGTTGGTTGTATTGCTGAGGAGCAGCAGCAGGCTTTGAAATTACCACCGCGTTGACAGCTTGGCGGCGTTCCGGTTTACTTTGTCTTCTGGGACCATACACAGCACTAGATTCTTTCTTGAAGGACTTCTTTTCAAAGCTCGAGGAGGCACCCTTTTGTATCTTCCCCGACTTGATACCAGCTTCGATCCTCTCACCAGTCAGGATCAGGTCTGTAAACCCAGCAGAGGAATTACCAATCAGGTGATTAAAGAATGGACCAGACAGGGTCCCCAAGAACATATCCACGAGTTCACGGTCAGTCAACGGTGGCTGCACCCTGCCAGCCAGGTCTCTCCACTTCTGCGCGTATTCCTTAAAACCTTCACCCGTCCCTAGCGACATACCCTGGAGTTGGGTACTTGTAGGAGCGAGGTCGGCATTATACTGATACTGCTTATAAAATGCAGTAGCCAAGTCCTCCCAGTTACGAATATTGGCTCCATCCAGCTGATAGAACCACTCGAGTTGAGCCCCTGAAAGGCTATCCTGGAAGAAATGGATCCATAGATTCTTGTCTGCAGTGTAAGGTTGGATCTTCCTCACATATGATCTGAGATACAGCTTAGGGAAGGAAGCTCCGTCATACTTCGCAAAAGAAGGCGCCTTGAACTTGTGTGGGATCACCACTCCAGAAGATAAACCTAGATCTCCAAAATCCAACCCGGGTACATGTTGAATCTCCATAGCACTCAGACGGTCCTCTAGTTGCTTATACTTGTCCTCAGCAGGAGGGTACTGTTCATCGTTGAAATCTGTCTCGTTGTCGGAGACCACAGGACTAGGAGCCCTTCCCCCTTGGGGACTACCTTTCCCTACAGAGGAAGTAGCCTGATCAGCCTCATTCTGCAGTGTATTCCTAAACCTCCGTCCAGTGTTGAACAATAAAGTCCTCTTCTTCTTCTTCTTCACTAGCAGAGCCTTCAATTCCTGTTGACCCTGGGCCAAGCTCATTACCAACTCTTGAAATTGGGCGTTCTGGGCCTGGAGGGCCTTGATAGCTTGTTCATTGGATGATTCAGGATTCATGATGATTGCTGAAATAAACAGCGAAGAAGATTAAGCAACCTGTAGAAAAGAGTACCTGTTATGCATATGATGAATGGAATGCGTATGATTTATGTTTTCAAAGACAATCGGGATTCAACTTTGTAAACAAAAAGGAAACACACTTTATTAGATTAAACTTTGAATTGTTCAAGAAATTGCCCTTAGGCGTTACATAAATGAAAATACTGAAAAGGAAATGAAAGCTGTAAAAGAAACATCCAAGGCAAATCAGTGCTCTCATGGCCTCCTCTTCTCAGAGCGAATATAGTCATTCAGGATCCGCTCATTCTCCAATTGCTTGGTCAGCTTCTGGATTTTCTGTTCTTGTTCATTGAACTTTTCCCGATAAGAATCCCGTTCTTCTTGTAGTTGCGCCCAAGACCTCTTTAGTGTATCAACATCAGTAGGTATTTGAGGAGGGAGTACAGTTGGAGGAACCCCGTCCTTGTCAGGAAATTCAAGAATGATAGGCATGATAGCTTCGTATGGCATACCTAACTTCTGAGCACAGATGCGGACCCATCTGTAGTAGGATTCCATAGGCAGAGAAGTCTTTGGTCCCAACTCATGTGGGTCAGCTTTATGAATTCTGTCCCAAGCCTTGATGAATCTACGACGCAACTCATCACTGTCTACCTGAAACTCAAAACTGATATGAGGTACCAACATCTCATGAGGCCCGCTCTTCTGGCTCTTCCAAACTGACGGAGAGCTAAACATGGATTGTAAGAGATTCCTCCCTGGGTACCGATCAATGGAACATTAGGATATTCTCTGCAACGATCAATAACAGCTACCTCATCCAAACCTCTGAGAGTCCAAATGATGTCATTATCAGTGAGAGACATTAACCTATGATCCTAGCCCCTTCCTTCTTTGTTCTTCAGCACGAACTTAGGGAGGTGCGAAATAAACCACCTCACTAACAAAGGAGCACAAAACCACAAAGTTCCCCGTCTTCGGGCAGTATGAGCATAAAGTTGTTGCAGGATATCACCCAAGAGAGTGGGCACAGGGTTCCGAGACATGAAGATCCTTATGGCATTGACGTTAATAAAGTTATCAGGATTGGGAAACAACACCAGACCATAGATTAAGAGAGCCAGGATGTCTTCGTACGCCCTGAAGTCTAAGTCATTCCAGAAATTGTTAGCTTTACCAATCAGAAACTTAGCCAAAAAGCACTTAACTCCGCTTCTAGTCACCCAGTTATCCATTACCTCTTTGTTGGCCAAGGGAAGGGCTGCAGCAATCTCCTCAAGCCTAAGAGTCTTTTCCCAACCAGTGAAAGGAGTCTGTTCCAAAACAGGGATACCAAGCAAATCAGAGAATTCTTCCAGGGTAGGGACCAGCTGGAAGTCTTGAAAGGTGAAGCAATGGTACAGGGGATCATAAAACTGGGTCAGGACACTCATCATTTGTTGGTCCCACTTTGAAGTGACTAAACCGAGAAGAGAACCATGCCTCTGGATGAAGGAAGTAGTGTTTGGAATTCTGTCAACCAACTCTTTAAGTAAATCAGTTGGGTGAACAAAGTTGAGCTGGATAGTATTCCTTCGCACAGGCATCATGATGTCCTACAAAACAGAGCAAAGGTGAAACCCTCTTGTCTTTGAAATGGGTCAGTCCTTATGCAGGATGCATGCAATGGTATGATGGTATGATGTTATGATAAAGCACACCACAAATATTCACAAAGGCAAACATGATAAGGCACACAAGTCACACAAGACAGCCCTTAGAGTTTAGGCCAGCATGAAGTTCAGGTACTACCCTCTTTCAGTTTCGTTGGTTAAGACCTGTCCTATCAAAAGTAACCGGATTCTAGAGGATCTCAATATCATCGACTACCCTCAATCGGTCATAACTCCAGCATCGCAATCTTTTCTTGCGGCAAGAACCATCGCGAGAGTTTAGCCTCAATGAGTGTAGCATACTGCTACTGTTCTATGGCCAAGTTGGGTCAATTTAGGGTTCTAAGGTCGGTTGGTGCTTAATGACTCCTCAGAAGACCCATATTCTCCTCATTGCAACACAAGGGATATCGGTACAGACCAAGGTGTCACACCGACGTAGCCACTGCTTCACCCGTGTCAGTCTACGCCGGACAGGTCCCTCACAGCTTATGCTACCTAAAAGGGTATCCCCAGATCCGGGTTAGGATCTATGAAACTCCGATGCAGCCCACAATAATAAAGCAAACAAACATTCAATTGAAAACATAAGTATGATCTAATCCTAAGGTACACCTCACTTTTATTTATCCCCAGCAGAGTCGCCAGTTCTGTGATTGGTGGAAATAGAACTGACTGTTTTTTAAACTGGTTCGCGAAATGTCGCGGTAAGCAAGAGTCGCCACCGTCTTTTATGTTCTCCAACATGGAAAGGACAAAAGCACAGCAAAATTCCTTTTCGAGAATGTTTCTCGGTTCGGGAGGTAGATTTATAGAAAGGGAAGGTGTTAGCACCCTTTCTATCCGTGGTTATCCACGGGCTCTTAGGTACTTGCTGTAACACCCTCTAAAAACCCCGAATAAATTTTCGCGAATAATTAAAATTATAATTTCAGAGTACATGTATCAACGAGGATGTCACAATTCTCTTTTAATAAAAACAAGTTCCTGTCATGCATAATCATAGTAGTAACTCATACATGTTTACACAGCGGAATAATTTAATTAATAAAACCAATGTTATAATATTTTCAAAATCATCAGGGATTAACACCTGGAAAATGTCAACCTCATATTATAACAAACAAAGGGAAATAAACGAGTCTGACTAAAGCAGCTCGACAAACAAGCATTCCCGGAGTTACAACTACCAGAGCATGACCCGGACAATACTAAAACGGAAATAAACTAGAAATGACAAGCCTTCGCCAAGCACCTGAACGAAGCTCCTCAATCTGAAATATTCAACAGTAAGGGTGAGCATCTCAACTATACATTTGATTATACGTTCATAACAATCAATTCAGGAAACCATAAGCATCACCCAACAATTAGCATGTTTCATAGATTACAAAAACCTTTACAATCCATATATTCATAATATCATACTTTTCATGCTTACTTATTAACATCAAACATCGTTAACAACTTAGTACCAATACATGCATACAATCAATCAAATACAACATTGGAAAAATCATCCATTCATGTCATATTCAATGTAATGCAACACACCCATGCATGTGGTACCATTTTACCGCCCCATTAAATCTCGGGTCACGGATAACTCACCGTTCCATTATATCGCGGACACGGCTACCACCTCAACGTTCCATTAAATCGCGGACACGTATATTGGCCACCATGTTAATTCCACACAATGGGAATTAACAAATGCAACATGATATGTAAAGTATGTAACACTCAGCATACTATTAACATCAATCGACATATCATGCAACATCAACAATATCAAATATAACATGATATGAATAGCATGTAATCACTCAGCATACTATTAAACATCAATCATATCAAGTTATATCATAATTCATGCTTGATAACATCATCTAAAAGCATGACAATAAAATCCACATAGTGTTGGTATCATAACATACAATCGTTATTCGATACACGCATCAATCAACACTAGGAAATCAATAAACACATATTCAAAACATGTCAAACACTGCACATCAAAACCGGATCAATCCGTACTCAATAGCATGCACAGAAAACATAGTTTAAAAACCAACACAGGAGGTTTAACACGGGTGCCCGTGTAAAACAACACTGCCCGTGTGGAAATGTGTCCAGAAAACATGTTTTTTTGACAATACAGGGGATCAACACGGGCGCCCGTGTGAATCAACACGGCCCGTGTTGAATTGTGCCCAGAAAACACATTTTTATGCCAACACAGTGAATCAACACGGGCGCCCGTGTTAATCAACACGCCCGTGTTGAATTGTGGCCAGAAAACACATTTTCATCAGCATTACAGGGAATCAACACGGGTGCCCGCGTAAATCAACGCGCCCGTGTTGATGAGTGCGAACCCAAATTTTCTATTTTTGCAGCAGCTCATATACCCATATTTTTGCACGAAAATACCTCTCTACGGCAGTGCAATACAGTACAAAGACATCCAATCCACCATAGGAACCTAAAATCCCTAATTGATTCATAAAATTGGGAACCTAAACCTTTTCTAACAAAGTTCAATCCTAAGGGTATCGATCCCTAATAACATCTAATAATTGGGGTATCTCCCTACGATTACCCGAATCAACCGTACATAAACCCATAAGCAAAAGTAAATCGAGTAGTAGCCCCCCTTACCTTATCAAATTGCAGCTTGAGTTCTTGAGCGATGTTCTTCGTTCTTCTCACCTTCAGAGCTCTATTTCCCCAAATTTCCAAAACTCTGTGTTATCGTGAATAATGAGAAAAATAGCTTAAGTTCCAAAACATATCTTTATTTCTCTTGCACCCCCACTCTTTACTAACAACCTCCAAGCCCAATAACTTAAAAGAAACCCATATTTCTTATTTATTTTATTTTCTTCCAATATTCCAAAATAAATAATTCCTTTTCATTTTATTAATTCTAATAAAATAATTTCTCAATTAAATAAATCAAACAATTGAAACAGGGGTGTTACAACTCTCCCCCACTAGAAGAGTTTTCGTCCTCGAAAACATACCTTAGACGAACAGTTCCGGATAAGCCTCTTTCATCTGGCTCTCCAGCTCCCAAGTGATATTTCCATCAGCTGGACCTCCCCAAGCAACCTTCACTAATGCTATCTCTTTACCTCTTAACTGTTTCACTTCCCGATCTTCTATCCTCATAGGCAATGTTTCTACTGTCAGGTTATCTCTCACCTGTACATCATCTATTTGGATTACATGAGATGGGTCTGGAATGTATCTCCTCAACTGAGAAACATGAAAAACATCGTGCAAATTCGCAAGTCTCGGAGGTAAAGCAATACGATAAGCAACTTCTCCAACTCTTTCCGTAATCTGAAACGGACCAATAAAACGCGGAGTCAACTTCTTAGATTTCAACGCTCGACCAATACCCGTCATCGGAGTAACTCTCATAAACACATGATCTCCAGCACTGAATTCTAAATTCTTTCTCCTCTTATCATGATAACTTTTCTGACGACTCTGAGAAGCTCTCATCTTCTCTTGAATCAATTTGATCTTTTCAGTAGTCTGCTGAACAATCTCTGGCCCAATTACTGAACTCTCTCCAGATTCATACCAACACAAAGGCGTTTTACACCGTCTACCATACAATGCCTCAAACGGAGCCATACCAATACTCGAATGGTAACTATTGTTATAAGTAAATTCAATCAATGGCAAATAGCTATCCCAAGCTCCACCCTTCTCTAAAACACAAGCACGCAATAAATCTTCTAACGATTGAATCGTCCTCTCCGTCTGTCCATCAGTCTGAGGATGGTAAGCTGAACTCAACCTTAATTTAGTACCCAAAGCCTTCTGCAATCCTTCCCAAAATTTCGAAGTAAATCTCGGATCCCTATCTGACACAATACTAGAAGGAACTCCATGCAAACTCACTATCTTCTCAATATATAACTGTGCCAATCTCTCCATTGAGTAATCCATTCGCACTGGTATAAAATGAGCAGACTTAGTCAGTCTATCCACAACAACCCATATCACTTCACAATTCTTAGGAGTCCTCGGCAACCCGGATACAAAATCCATAGAAATACTATCCCACTTCCATTCTGGAATAAACATCGGCTGCATAAATCCAGACGGCTTCTGATGCTCAATCTTCGATTTCTGACAGATTAAACATGCATACACAAATTCAGCTATTTCCTTTTTCATTCCCGGCCACCAAAACAATTTCTTCAAATCATGATACATTTTCGTGGCACCCGGATGAATGCTCATCCCACTGCGATGTCCTTCTTCTAATATACTCTTCTTGATTTCTGCGACATCAGGAACACAAACTCTATCGCCAAATCTCATAACATCATTTCCATCAATTCTAAACTCACCACCTTGACCTTGGTTGATCAATGTCAATTTATCAACTAAATTAACATCAGATTTCTGCCCGATCCTGATCTCTTCTAGAATACCACTAGTAAGTTTCAACATACCCAAACGAACACACTTCGGAGTACTTTCACAAATTAAACTCAAATCTCGGAATTGTTCAATTAAATCCAATTCACGAACCATCATCATAGACATATGCAAGGATTTCCTGCTCAAAGCATCTGCAACCACATTTGCCTTACCAGGATGGTAATTCAAACCAAAATCATAATCTTTGAGAAATTCCAACCACCTTCTTTGCCTCATATTGAGCTCTTTCTGATCGAAAAGATACTTCAAACTCTTATGATCACTATACACTTCAAATCTCGAACCATACAGATAATGTCTCCACAATTTCAAGACAAACACAACTGCTGCCAACTCTAAGTCATGAGTAGGATAGTTCCTTTCATGAACCTTCAACTGTCTCGAAGCATACGCAACTACCTGTTGATTCTGCATTAAAACACCACCTAGACCCAACAGAGATGCATCACAATAGACCACAAAAGATTCCACCGGATTCGGCAAGATCAGAATAGGAGCACTAGTCAATCTCCGCTTCAATTCTTGGAAACCTTTCTCACAATCAGAATCCCAAATAAACGCTTGTCCTTTACGAGTCAACTTCGTCAACGACAATGCTAACTTTGAGAATCCTTCGATAAACTTTCTGTAATAACCTGCAAGACCAAGGAAACTTCTGATTTCAGAAACAGTCTTCGGCGCTTCCCACTGAGATACTGCTTCTACTTTTGTAGGATCCACTGCAATACCATTCTTAGAAATCACATGTCCAAGAAAACTAACTTCATTCAGCCAGAACTCACATTTGGACAACTTTGCATACAACTTCTTATCTTTCAACAACTCTAACACAATTCTGAGATGTTCCGCATGCTCTTCGTCATTCTTGGAATAAATCAGAATGTCATCAATAAAAACCACAACAAACTTATCCAGGTACGGGTGAAAAATCCTGTTCATATATTCCATGAAAACACCAGGTGCATTAGTAACTCCGAACGGCATAACAGAATATTCATAATGCCCATACCTCGTTCGAAAAGCGGTCTTTTGAATATCTTCCGCTTTCACACGAATCTGATGATATCCAGACCTCAAGTCAATCTTACTGAATACACTGGCTCCAATTAGCTGATCCATTAAATCATCAATCCTCGATAACGGATACCGATTCTTAATGGTTACCTTGTTCAATTGCCTGTAATCAACACACAGTCTCATAGAACCTTCTTTCTTCTTGACCAACAATACCGAAGCACCCCAAGGCGAAACACTTGGACGAATAAACTTCTTCTCCAGTAATTCTTCCAACTGACTCTTCAACTCAGCCAACTCAGACGCAGACATACGATATGGCGCCATCGACACCGGTCTCGTACCAGGAATCAAATCTATAGAAAATTCCACTTCTCTCTCAAGAGGTAACTCACCAACATCATCAGGAAAGACTTCTGGAAAATCACACACCACTGGCAATTCACCACTCCTGACCTTTCCTGTTGCATCTAACGAAGCAAGTAACATAAACACATTAGCACCGTCTTCCATTGCTTCTTGTACCTGCCTAGCAGTCATAGTCAAATTCTCGACACCAACTGCTTCTGGAAAAATCACCGTCTTAGCAAAACAGTTCAGATGAACCCGGTTGAATTCCAACCAGTTCATCCCAAGGATAATATCAATTTGTTAAAGCGGTAGGCACACTAAATCTATACCGAAACCTCTACCAAAAATCTCAATAGGACAATTCCTACATACAAGTAAAGTTGTCACTGAACCCGATGCAGGAGTATCAACAACCATGCTACCTCGCATATCAGATATGTCCAGTTTCAACCTCTCAGCACAATCCAAAGAAATGAAAGAATGAGTTGCACCAGTATCAATAATTGCAACTAAAGGTGTGCCATGAATAAAACACGTACCTTTAATCAATCGATCCTCTGGAGTAGTCTCAGATCCAGACAAAGCAAACACTTTTCCACCTGACTGATCCTTCTTAGGCTTAGGACACTGCGGACGAATGTGACCTTCTTCGCCACAATTGTAACAAATAACAGACTTCCCTTTGCAATCAATAGACAAATGACCAGCCTTTCCACATTTATAGCACTTCTTCTCATCACTCTTGCAATCTCGAATGTGATGACCAGACTCACCACACCTGTAGCATCTGATAGGAGCCTTAGAATCTCCCCCACTAGGCCTTTTCCATCCACCTGATTTCTGGTTATCTCTACCATATGGCTTGCCACGGTCCATATGTTGCTTTCCTCTTTTATCAACAGCCCCACGAGAGTGAGACGACCTATTCTTGGTAATATCTTCTTCCAAGATTCTGCTACAATCCACCATATCAGAAAATCTACGAATACGCTGGTACCTGATTCCCTGCTTAATCTCATCTCGGAGACCATTCTCAAATTTGATACATTTAGAGAATTCTACAGCCTCATCATTGTTGTAGTGAGCATAATACTTTGCCAGCTCAGTGAACTTAGTAGCATACTCACTAACAGTCAGATTGCCCTGCTTAAGTTCCAAAAACTCAATTTCCTTTCTTCCCCGAACATCTTCAGGAAAGTACCTCCTCAGAAAAGCCCTTCTGAAGTTAGCCCAAGTCAGTGCCTCTCCATCCTGAACCATTTCAGTCCTTGTTGCAACCCACCAGTCGTCGGCTTCTTCTGCCAACATATGCGTACCATATCTGACTTTCAGATCTTCAGCACAATCAATTACACGGAAAATCCTTTCGATTTCCTTCAGCCACTTCTGAGCAACTTCAGGGTCATGTGTACCTTTGAACAACGGAGGATTGTTCCTTTGGAAGTTCCCTAATTGCCTATCAACACCAATCACGCCTCCAGTTGGGTTTCCAGCAAGTACACCAGCTAACATCCCCAAGGCCTCAGCGAGTGCAGCATCATTTCGTCCGTTACCTCTTCCAGCCATATTCCTGAGAATTAAAACATACTCCACATCAGAATACAGTATCGACAGTGTTACCTTGCACTAGTCGCATACAAAAGGAATGACTGACTCAAGACTCTGGTCGCAACGACCGACTATGCTCTGATACCACTATTGTAACACCCTCTAAAAACCCCGAATAAATTTTCGCGAATAATTAAAATTATAATTTCAGAGTACATGTATCAACGAGGATGTCACAATTCTCTTTTAATAAAAACAAGTTCCTGTCATGCATAATCATAGTAGTAACTCATACATGTTTACACAGCGGAATAATTTAATTAATAAAACCAATGTTATAATATTTTCAAAATCATCAGGGATTAACACCTGGAAAATGTCAACCTCATATTATAACAAACAAAGGGAAATAAACGAGTCTGACTAAAGCAGCTCGACAAACAAGCGTTCCCGGAGTTACAACTACCAGAGCATGACCCGGACAATACTAAAACGGAAATAAACTAGAAATGACAAGCCTTCGCCAAGCACCTGAACGAAGCTCCTCAATCTGAAATATTCAACAGTAAGGGTGAGCATCTCAACTATACATTTGATTATACGTTCATAACAATCAATTCAGGAAACCATAAGCATCACCCAACAATTAGCATGTTTCATAGATTACAAAAACCTTTACAATCCATATATTCATAATATCATACTTTTCATGCTTACTTATTAACATCAAACATCGTTAACAACTTAGTACCAATACATGCATACAATCAATCAAATACAACATTGGAAAAATCATCCATTCATGTCATATTCAATGTAATGCAACACACCCATGCATGTGGTACCATTTTACCGCCCCATTAAATCTCGGGTCACGGATAACTCACCGTTCCATTATATCGCGGACACGGCTACCACCTCAACGTTCCATTAAATCGCGGACACGTATATTGGCCACCATGTTAATTCCACACAATGGGAATTAACAAATGCAACATGATATGTAAAGTATGTAACACTCAGCATACTATTAACATCAATCGACATATCATGCAACATCAACAATATCAAATATAACATGATATGAATAGCATGTAATCACTCAGCATACTATTAAACATCAATCATATCAAGTTATATCATAATTCATGCTTGATAACATCATCTAAAAGCATGACAATAAAATCCACATAGTGTTGGTATCATAACATACAATCGTTATTCGATACACGCATCAATCAACACTAGGAAATCAATAAACACATATTCAAAACATGTCAAACACTGCACATCAAAACCGGATCAATCCGTACTCAATAGCATGCACAGAAAACATAGTTTAAAAACCAACACAGGAGGTTTAACACGGGTGCCCGTGTAAAACAACACTGCCCGTGTGGAAATGTGTCCAGAAAACATGTTTTTTTGACAATACAGGGGATCAACACGGGCGCCCGTGTGAATCAACACGGCCCGTGTTGAATTGTGCCCAGAAAACACATTTTTATGCCAACACAGTGAATCAACACGGGCGCCCGTGTTAATCAACACGCCCGTGTTGAATTGTGGCCAGAAAACACATTTTCATCAGCATTACAGGGAATCAACACGGGTGCCCGCGTAAATCAACGCGCCCGTGTTGATGAGTGCGAACCCAAATTTTCTATTTTTGCAGCAGCTCATATACCCATATTTTTGCACGAAAATACCTCTCTACGGCAGTGCAATACAGTACAAAGACATCCAATCCACCATAGGAACCTAAAATCCCTAATTGATTCATAAAATTGGGAACCTAAACCTTTTCTAACAAAGTTCAATCCTAAGGGTATCGATCCCTAATAACATCTAATAATTGGGGTATCTCCCTACGATTACCCGAATCAACCGTACATAAACCCATAAGCAAAAGTAAATCGAGTAGTAGCCCCCCTTACCTTATCAAATTGCAGCTTGAGTTCTTGAGCGATGTTCTTCGTTCTTCTCACCTTCAGAGCTCTATTTCCCCAAATTTCCAAAACTCTGTGTTATCGTGAATAATGAGAAAAATAGCTTAAGTTCCAAAACATATCTTTATTTCTCTTGCACCCCCACTCTTTACTAACAACCTCCAAGCCCAATAACTTAAAAGAAACCCATATTTCTTATTTATTTTATTTTCTTCCAATATTCCAAAATAAATAATTCCTTTTCATTTTATTAATTCTAATAAAATAATTTCTCAATTAAATAAATCAAACAATTGAAACAGGGGTGTTACACTTGCTCTTATGTTTTCAAAAATTATTTGCTTTTCAAGTGTGTGTGGGTTTTGAAAAAGTTTCGTTTGAAAAATTTCTAAGTAACTCTTGTATTTGTCCTCAAGAGTGTATGAAAGATTTGTTTGAAAACCTTTTGAAAGTGTCAGTGCGAAAAGATTATTTTTGTTTGTTTGAGAGAGCAAGTACCTATGAGAAATCTACCTACTCTAAGGAATTAGGCTGTGTAAGAGTCCTTTAGATAGTGCTATCCCACTATTGAGAAGTAGGTAGCACCGTCGTTGGAGGTATTCGGGTCAATTCGATTATTAGGGACATGTGTGGTCACCGAAGCAATAGTAAGACACCTTAGCGGTAACCCTAATGTCCTAGATCCTTTTTTTCCGAGGCAACTGGATCTTTAGACAGGAGGGCGACCTCTAAAACACCCTATACTTGACGACCACGTCGAGGCAACCAGTGAGGCGTACCCTAGGAGTGGCATGTGCATGTGTGTTGTTTCAGTTTATGTTTATCTTTGAACATGCATTTGTGAGCTACGGATTGATTTTATTTGTCATACAAGTCTTTCATGCATTTTTAACAATTAAGAGTGCGGAAAATAAATTGCAGAAAGGTAAATCTACGCTATTACAAGGCGCGGGTCTATACATCGCCAAAAACAAAAACCCGTTTGGAAATAAAGTGCGGAAAGTAAAAGAAAGCGATAAATCCTAATTAACTATTACATCCTTGGAAACAGTTACATCAATATGAATAAGGAATTAAAGTGCGAAAGAAATTAAATCGGGACGTCCTTAGGGTTTTGTCCCTTTTTGAGAAAAGAAAGTAATTTGTCCTTTTTGCAATTAATTAAACATTAAACCTAATAACTAATTAATTAATTATTTAAAAGAAAAAATGTTTTTGTGTTTTTATATTTTTAATGAAAATAAAACAAAAGGAATTAAAATTAAAAGTTAGTAAAACTTAATTCTAAGTTTATTTTATTTATTGTAAAAAAAATGTCAAAGTTAACCTAATTTAACTAATTTAATTAATTTACATTTTATTTACCAAAATAATAATTAATGATGAAATTAATACATAACAAAAATATTTACATTTTTTAATTATGAATTTATTATGAAAATTAATATTAATTATATTAGTTAAATAAATAATAATATTAATAATAAAAATAATTAGTTAAAAGAAAATAAAAAAAAAGCAATTAACCAGGGGGGGTGTTGACCCAAGAATGGAGGTTTTGTTTAGAAATCTGGCCCAATAATGATCAAGCCCTTGTTGACTTCTGGAATCAGCTATGCGTATGGTTGACTGAGGATCATGATGTTCAGCATCATTGGCCACTGGATGTATGCTTGTAGAAACATGGCACATGGATGCCTAGAGGTACATGGTGTACCACCCTTGGAAAGCTGCATGCAAATATGAGAAGAAAAATAATATAATGCGTTTGGGGGGACCTGGGAATCGAACCCAGGTCCCAATGATTCTTGGACAGATCACCAACCACTGAGCCAACCTGCACGCGTTGATATTATGATAATCAATAAAAATAATGTATCAAAACTAATCCTTATGCTGGGAACACAAAAAACGCGCGTTATCTTTTGAATCCACCAATAGCATTCCTACGCGTCATCGTCTTCTTCAATTGCCTGCATAAAACAAAACAGATAGCGGGGGTTTTTAACCCCCACAAAGTGAATCGACCAATAATAGAGACTAGCTCCCTAGGCTATATAAATAGGGCGCGATATGTCCTTTGGATTCGTCTGGTTGCAAGGATCACAACCATATGCGTGAGAGGTTCTGATTTTACTTGTGCAGCAAAGCCCTAATTCTGAAACTTGGAAACCCTAAAATCCATTAATGGTGATTTCTGTTTCAGGCCACCATAATGCAATTCAACTATACCATCAGCTTCAGGAAGGTCATAGCAATGCAAAGCAATGATTATAACATGTTAATGATGCATAAAATGTGAGTTTTGATTCTGAAAAAGAATAAGCAAACTGTGAGTTGTTCTTGCGTGTTCTTTGAGTGTCAAGGTCTGTTTTTGATTGCAAATTGTTTCTGAGTATGCTAGCAATGTGTTTGAATCGCTCTAAGGCTTTGAATTGTGCTAGAACGTGGAATTCAGTTTTCAAACTTTTCTTGAATTTTTGGAATTGGCTTATGGCTTTTGACAGCAGCTCTCACGTGTGCAGCATTAGGTTTAGGTTATGCATATATAGTAGAACTGAATTAGGGTAAATCTTGGTCCAAAGATCCATTGCATTATGATTTGTATATTTGATTTTCAATCAAATATTTTTTCATCTTTTTGATTGAAAAACCTTGCCAAATTGGGAGATTTTGTCCCCTTGATGTGTACACGAAATCTTCAGCATATGTTGACCACTTTTGCTTCACAAAAAGATTTAGAAATCATATCTTGGTATTTTCCTACAACTAAATTAATTAAATGAATTATAAATCAATTAAAAATCCAATTAATTAATAAAAATAAGAAAATAAATCAATTTAATCTCAATGGGTCGTGCATAAGCCTTGGACAAAGTTTCAAGAAGAAATTTGAGGCCCATTAGCAAAAATGATGTGTTTTGAGCAAAGTTGACTTTTGCAAATTCACAAATATTTCCCAACTTCTCCAATGCATATCTTGCTCAATTTTGATCATATGAACATGTTCTTGGACAATTTGGAAAGGTATTGAAGTCCTCTAACCAATGCCTTTGGTCCCATGTCATTTGGATTTACCAATCTCAAGTTATGGTCTTTGACTTAAAGTGCATTTTTGTTGACTTTTGAAATTGACCTATAATGTAGAAATTGATAACTTTTTGTGAGAGCATTTCTTGGACTTGGAATGTGAAGATGAGTTATATGAAATGTCATCCCCTTAAAAATGAGCATTGGATGGGATTTTTCTGATGAACCATGAAAAAGTTATGCCTTGGTCAAGTTACAGTTGACTTTTCAACTGTCCCAAAATAGAAACTTTTGCATCCTTGATGCTTTTTTGAGCCATTCTTGTGAAATCATGATCAAGACTTGATCAAATGATGATTGTGGCTTTAAAATAAGATTTTGACCAAAAATTTTTACTTTTGACTGTAAAACGACCATTTTGCCCCTGCAGTTGATTGTGAACCAAATGAAGCTTTTGATTGTGCAATTTGGTGTTGTGAGAGTTGAGACTTGACATGTAGATGCTTGGCAATGTATATAGGCTTATGGGACTTGTTTGGACCACTGAAAACCTCAAATTCTTTGCAAAAACCAAAACCCTAATTTTGACTGGCCTGTGGGGCATTTGAACTGTGCAACCCTTGAGTAATCTTGAACCAGTTGAAGATGATTCTTGATAAACCTTGGAGAATATGGGAGGGAAAATTTTGGGGTACAACACATGCTTAAAAGGGTTTTATCTGATCCTCCCTCCTAGCTCATGGTGTCCAGAATGCCCTCTATCGCCTCATAACCAAGCTCTAACGTTTTTTTCTTGAAAAGGTGATGTTTTGTACATTCAAGCTTGAACGATTTTTGTGGTTTTTGTCTTTTTTATGTTTTTTCTGTTGATCAATCTTAGTGTCCATTGAAGTGCAGGATAATAGGTTATGAAGAAACCATACCTGTTTGGAAATTTCTAGTGAAATGGAGAAGGGATGGTGTCGTTCCTTGGTGGCCGGAGAGGGGGGGAAGGAAATGAAGATTGAAAGTGTGGGCTTTCACACCTGTTGGTAACTCTTCTTTTCCTTTTGAATGATGATGATGTTGTCTTTCTGGACTTTGGGATTTTTGTGATGGTTGGATGTTGTTTATCAGCTTTTACTGATTTTGGAACTTGGTTTTGTGATGATGGTTTTAGTTTGATGATCTTTTGGATATGTTTTGAGTTGGTTGCTTTACAGATTTGACAGTGGTTATTGGTTTGGATGTTTGGTTTGAATTGTTTTACAGGTTTTGGTTGAGTATGTTTTTCTTATGGTTTTTGATTTGTTACAGTTTGGCTTTTGACAGGTTTGAAAGTTTTGTAGGTTTTGAAAATGGTTTAGGGTTTTTTCTGAAAATTGTTGTTACAGTTTGCTTATGGCAAGTCTTGTTGATGGATTGAAGTTTGATGAGTTTGGGATTTTTTGTGGTTTTAACTTGTTGGACAAGTTTGAATATTCGTTTGAACTTGTTGGATAGGTTTGAATATTGGTTTGAATGTTTTCAGTTTTGGGGATTTTGTTGACAGTTGCAGGTTTGTTACTTGTTTTGAAATGTTTAACAGGTTTGCTTTGATGGTTTGAGGTTTGATGGAAGATGGTTTGAAGGTTGATTTGAGATTTGTTCCAGACTTTGGAACTTTGACAGTTTGAAAACTTGGTTCTTTTGAGTTTTTTGAAGTTTTCTTTTGTTTGCTCAGTTTGATAAGTTTTTTCTCTCCCTCTTTTCTTGAGCCCTGTATACTGTTATATTAGTTGCTTTGGTTTGACAGCTTATTCAAAATGGTGGGAAAACCACCAAATTTTGAATATTTGGCATATTGTTCTCATGCTATTTTTCTTGCAGTTTTTGTTTTCTAGCAAATATTATGCAATTGTGACAGCAGGGTTGTGCATCCCTAGGTGACTTATTTCCTCTCTCTCTCAATGACCCTAAGAGTCAAATGCTCTTTTTTGCTTTTTTCTAAAAATTTTGCAAATAAATGGGAAATGATGAAAAATGGCTTATTGAACAAGCCTCTTGCTTGTTGACTTAGTTTACCATACTGATATACTTCCTTTGCTGCCTACTTATGTTGCTATGTTGTTTGTTGCTTCGTTTGCATTTTGTTTTGGCCATGCTGTTGTTTGTTTGATGATGCGCTGCTGTCTAGTTTATGATGTTTGTTGCAAATTTTGTTTGGCTGAGTTTGCTGCATTCAGTTTGGAACATTTGTTTTGGCCGTTGTTTGGGCATTTGGCTACATTTGTTTTGTCCAGCTTGCTTGCATTTCTCTTGTTTGGATAGTTTGATTACTTTTCCTATTTCTTCTTTTTGTGAACCAAGAGGAATAATTCTCTTGTGATTTGAAAATAGAGAAAAATAAAAAAATGTGATGAAATAAAAAATAGCCTTTTGATTCCAAATTGCAAACTTTAATGATGAACACTTTTTCTTTCTTTTGAAAATTCTTGCTTATGCCCAAATAGTTTTTGTACTAACTATTTTTCTGTCTTTCATTTTCATGTGAGCACAACTGGATGGTGGCGAAGCAGGGGAAACAAGAGACTCTATGGCAAGCATGGAAGCAATGGAAGCTCAATCAATTGTACTAATTTATTTTTCAAATACGATAAGTTGTAAAACCTAAAGTATTTAAATAATAAATTATTTTGTAACAACTTTTGAAATAAATGGAGAAAGTCTTATGAGATATTCTGATGTCCATTGAAATCCTTTACTGTCAATAACTTGCAATTTCCTCTTCACATCTTAACTAAATCTTAAAGATTCCCCATCAAGATAATTGAAACAAAATGTTCCCATCTGATAACTTAAACTCCAAGTAATCCAATAATTCTGTAATCTTGCAACTGCATTCCAATCAAAACACGCACTGTCTATTCTAATTCCTAAACAAGCAAATGTTTTTAGAAGACGCAAATCATCTGGTTAACATTGAAAACAAACACTGTTTTTTCATTAATCTTGAGAAAGCATGAAAACATGTGAAAGCCAATTGGATCTTTGAGAATTCATTTCTTTTGAGAATTTCAAGAAAAACCCTAATTGCTGGTTTACTGCCACAGGAGAAAATCTGTCTGATCGATTCCTGAGCCAACTTGAACATCTGAGAAACCCTAGGGTTGTGT
Source organism: Vicia faba (assembly GCA_948472305.1). Classification (NCBI taxonomy): domain Eukaryota; kingdom Viridiplantae; phylum Streptophyta; class Magnoliopsida; order Fabales; family Fabaceae; genus Vicia; species Vicia faba. The sequence goes on from OX451741.1 coordinate 1,371,906,027, forward strand.
TCTTTATAAAAAATGGGAGGAAAAATTTTGGGGTACAACAGTACCCACTATTATATTGACTTGAATGACACCCAAGGTGTGGCTAATTTTCCCTTCGTAATTCGATAAGACCATTTTGTGAGGCTTCAGGTTTGTATCGAACATTCATATTATTTTTAACATGAATTGTAACATTAAATTAACTTCCGCTCCACCATCCACTAGGATCTTGTTGACCCCAGTACCTTCCACTTTTCACCTTATAAATAGAGGCTTTAAATGGTTCTTCATCCCCTCATTTGGCCTTTCAAAGAAAGAATTTTATTCTTTAACTGCGCCATTTTTCATGACATAGTAACATAATGACCTATATTTGGCCATTTCAACTTCATCAGTTCCTCAGTCTCTTCGACTTGCGTCACCCGATCATGCTCATAAGGCAACATGAAAATAACATTACAATTAATATTGAGGGATGACTTAAAACCTGAATTGAAATCATCTGTCAACATATCCTCGTCATCAAGAGGTTACTTTGGTATATTTCATTTGGATTCTTCTCCCTTAGGAGAAAATAGTTTCCTTCTCAGTGGTCTTTTCTCTTCGACCCTGTCAGTGGATTGAAGTGGGTTGGTGTTGGATTCATCTATTCTTGCTTCCACTGCTTCTCTCTCTGCTTTCTTCATTTGCTGGAATCTTCTCCATTGAGACCTTGACATGGGGTTCTTCCCCTTGTAATTCTCATATTTATAAGCATGTTATCGGGACACTTGAAACTCCTTTCGGTAGGCAATTAAAGAGCCTCGTTAGAATTTAAAGCTTTGCCACTTTTCTTTTCCAGGAACTCTATTTTCGACAGGCTTTTCCCATGTGTATGCTAGGGCATCTGCAGTAGGCTTTAATGAACCATTTTTATTTTCCCTAAGTTCTCTTCCTCCTTGATGCTTTCTTTGAGGGACTCACCTCTTATCGAACAGAAACATTTCCCGTCATTTTGCAACTCAGACCCTCTATAGGTTTTCAGTTGCTTTCATATCGTACATTAAACTGCACCTTGGACACATTAGGGCTTTAGAATTCTTCTTTTGTCAATGAAGAAGGAAATCCAGCAGATTCTCATTAGCCTTGGGATAGGCCACTTTCATTTGGTTTTCTTCCCTTCAAATGCTTTCATCATTAGCATCAATAGCTACTTCCCCACTGAGTTTAACCATGTTAGTTTCAACCTTAGGACCATCAGTGATCCTGCACCTTTGCAACTTCAACCTGAGGCATTCAGTATCCTCTGTTTCTTCGACACCTTGATTAAAACCCTCAGTGATTTCATGTTTGGTGGACTGTTCTTCGAAGTCTTTAGTAACTTTGATCATGTTGATATCTGATGGTTTTGTGTAGTGGGCATCAGCCACTTGTAGCGGGTCATAATAGACCTTCATCTGCACTTTGTTCTTCTCACCGAACTTAAGTTTTCCATCCCGGATAGTCTTTTGCACCAAATCCCTGAAAAGAAAATATTGTGAGGTTTTATGGCCTAAAAATTATGATACTTGCAAAATCCTCTTTTATTTCGTTGTTCTAACGGAGGAATTTTAGCGCCTGGTGACACTATCATTTGGTCAACTTTTACTAACAATCGAATATTTCGTCTAACTTTGTTACATCTAAGGTGTATGTTCTCTTCGGGAACTTATCATTCTTTTCTTGTTTGACGAGATTTTCCCCATTCGAAGGAGCAAGAACTTTACATGTATAGGGTGGCCCTTGTTTTAAGTCGGCCATATCTATTTCGTTTCCATCGAAGTCTAAAGGGTAACTATTGTAATATCAAGCTTCTCAAATGATTCTCAATGCACTTTGTTTTGATGAAGACAAACTATATTGGCAACAAGGAAAAGATTTTGATCAAGATAAAAGCATCATTGGATAAAATACTTTTGTCTCAAGTTCTTAGAAAATTTCATAAGGTATAATGACAATACTTACTTTGAACTTAAGTCTTAAATGCTCAATGATCAAAAGAAGTGTTTTATCTTATCCAAACTTTTTCTCAACTTTTCTAAGCGAAAAATCAATTTTCACTTATGTGCAATGGATTTGCATGTTGGTGCAATCGATTGCATGCTTCACGTTTTCAAAGTGTTAGCTATTATTTCTAAGTGCAATAAATTTTCATGTTTGTGCAATCGATTGCTCTCTATCAAATTTTGCTACTGTTTTAAAGTGCAATCAATTTACACACATGTGAAATCGATTGATCACTGAAAATATTTGAATTTTTTAGCTGTTAAAACCCGTGCAATCGATTTACAGAAGGGTGCAATCGATTACATGCTGAACATTTTTGAAAATCAGCAGCTTTGAACATACCTTTTCATAACACCATTTCATGGAAACTTTTCATTGAATCTTGGCAATTGTTCATGATTCATTTGCAGAAATTTATGATGTTTCAAAGAGGTGCTATGAACATATAAATAATGAATTTTCAAAATCATTTTGTACCTCTTCCAATCAATAGTTTCTGAATTTTAAAATATTAAAACTCAAACTTTTTCTTCACTTTCATACACAAAGTTTTTCTGCACATTTTCATATATTGTTAAACAGAAAACTTTGAGCATTCTATAGTCTTGAGTCATTGTATATTATTGTTATTGGAAGAGAAGATCAAGTCATTGATAAAATCACTCAGTGATTATTGCACTACAAACTCTATCAATCAAATATTTCTATACACTTTCTTATTTTTTAGGATTATTGAAAATAAGTTCAAGTGGTTTTGTAATCTTTTTTTTCTAGGATTTTTGGATACAAGTAAGGTCACCTTGAGAGGATTGTTCTCATTGTTGACATAGTAAAAATCCAAGAGGATTGTTCTTGGTCCAAGAGGATTGTTCTTGGTTTTAGTAGTTCTTGTTTTAAGTTTGCCACTATAAGAAAATCTCTTTCATGTTGAAAGGGGATTGGAGTACTCTCAGAATGTGAGGGGGACCAGGATATATCACTCGTGTCTCTTTATTTTTCTGCATTTTAATCTTTCATGAACACACCATAAACCAGAAAAATATTATCCATCATCACTAAAAACCAGAAAAAATTTAAAATGTCTAATTCATCCCCCCTCTTAGGCGCATTTCGTACTTACAATGGGCATCAGAGCAGGTTATAGGTAACCTATTCCAAAAAGATCCAGAATGACTTCCGCAAATCAAAATCCTGTTTTCAGAGATGGTGGTAGTAACAACAAGCCTCCTCTATTTTGTGGTGAATATTTTGACTTCTGGAAAATACACATGAAGGTACATCTAGAAGCACAAGGAGAAGAAATATGGGATGTCGTCGAGAATGGTCCATTTATTTCTATAACCGTGATCAATGGTGCTGGCTCATCAAAGCCTAAAACTACATGGGATGAAGTGATAAGAAAAAGGTCCTCTATGATGAAAAGGCAATCAATCTTATTCAAGGTGCACTTAGCATGGATGAATTCTTCTGTGTCTCGGCATGTAAAACGACGAAAGAAATATGGCATACCTTGGTACAAACTCATGAAGGAACTGTTGAAGTTAAAAGATCAAGACTAAATACTTTGAGTCAAGAATACGATTTATTTCGAATGCAGCCCGGAGAAACCATCCTTGACTTGCAAAAGAGATTCGTGCACTTGACATATCATCTAAGTGCTCTTGGTAAGACTTTGACGAATGATGAACTAAATCTGAAAGTACTTAGATCCTTAACTAGGGAATGGTAACCAAAGGTAACAGAAAATTTGGAAAAGAAAAGTCTTTCTTCAATGACTTCCGCAACATTGTTTGGAAAACTTCAAGAATATGAAACGGAACTCGGAAGACTTGAAAAGCATGAAAATCAAGAGAAGAAATCCAAGAATATTGCCTTAAAGATCGATTCCAAGGAAAAAGATGAAAATTTCATGCTTCTTGTTAAAAGGCTTGGTAAGTTCTTTGGTAGAAATGACAAATCCCTTTCTCATGCAAAAAGAAAGAAACAATTTAAGAAAAGGGAAGCTTCCACATCAACACAAAAAGTCACATGTTATGAATGCGGTAAGCAAGTTCATATCAAGCCGGATTGTCCAAAAATTTCCAAGAAAGGTGGCTACAAAGGCAAAAAGGAATTTAAGAATAAAAAGGCCTATGTTGCATGGGAGGGTAATGAAATAAGTTCTTCGTCCGATTTCGATAGTGGTGAAAGGGCAAATTATCATTGATGGCATCATACTATTCCGATAATGAAGATGATGAGGTTAATAATGAATTTTCTCTTTTTGATAGTGATGCACAAGGTGCTATAGATGAACTATTAAATGAATGCAAAATTTTGTATAAAACTATTTCATGTCAAAAGAAACAAATTTCATCTTTAGAAGAAAAATGTGAAACTATGGAAAAATATTTCAAAGATGAAAAATAAAAATTAAGTGATGAACAAAAATAGAATTTTGTATGCAAAAATTGTGAATCACGCTCTTTACAATTCTCCAATTAAAAATAGTTATTGAAAGATATGAAAAAGGTCAAATTGGATTGGAAGGTGTTCTTAGCCAACAAAGATATTCCAATGATAAAAGTAGACTTCGATATTAAATGTTTTCAAAACCAAGTTCTAATAAAAATATCTTTGTTAAGGCTAGTGATCAATCATCCAAAGAGAAAGTGAACAAACCTAAAGTTGTTCATCATTATCCTAAAAATAAAACATTTCCTAAGAAGAAATCTTACACTTCTAGATATAGAAGTAAATTTGAACCTACTTGTTTTTATTGTGGTATTAAAGGGCACACACCTAATGCTTGCTATGTTAGAAACTTTAGTGTGGCAAGTGGGCATTATGTGTGGATAAAGAAATGTACTAATTATGAAGGACCCAAATCAACTTGGGTATCTAACAAAACCTGATTTGTTTTGTAGGTATGCTTGAAGATCACATGCAATCTTTGGTATCTTGATAGTGGTTGTTCAAAGCATATGACAGGAAACATAAACCAATTTTCAAATCTAGTGCTAAAGGCCTAGGGTTTTGTCACTTATGAAGACAATAATAAGGGAAGAATTCTTGGCAAAGGCAAAGTTAGTGCTCTACCTTTCACATCCATTGAAGATGTTCTTTATATTGAAGGACTAAAGCACGGTCAGCTAAGTAATTTCTTATGCAAAAAAGGCTTTGAAAAAGGTAAAGTTGACAATATTTTGTTGATCAAGAAAATAAAAAGTGACACTTTGCTAGTTCAGGTCTATGTTGATGATATCATCTTCGGCTCTTCAAACAAAGAAACGTGTGAAGAATTTTCAGCAATGATGCAAGGCGAATTTGAGATGTCCATGATGGGTAAAATGAATTATTTTCTTGGAATTCAAATCAAGCAATTAAAGGATGGCATTTTCATCAACCAATCCAATTATTGCAAAGAATTGTTGAAAATATTTGACATGGATAATTGTAAAGCTATGACTACACCAATGGGTTCTGGTACATAGTTGATCAAGATGAATCGGGTGTCTCCATTGATACTACAAAATATCGAGGTATGATTGGCTCCTTATTATATTTGACGACAAGTCGTCATGACATAATGTTCAGTGTTTGTCTATGTGCTCACTTTCAAGCAAATCCAAAGGAATCACATCTCATTGCGGTAAAACAGATCATGAAGTATCTCAAAGGAACAACAAATGTTGGATTATGGTATCCTAAAGGTAGTGTTTGCAATTTAGCTGGTTACTCTGACGCGGATTATGCAGGTTGTAAAACTGATAGAAAAAGCATAAGTGGTACTTGTCACATCCTTGGAAATGCATTAGTATCATGGGCTTGCAAGAAACAAGCATGTGTTTCTCTTAGCATGACCGAAGCAGAATATATTGCAGCGGGTAGTAGTTGTGCTTAAATATTGTAGCACAAGCAACAACTTCGTGACTACCGACCTGATCTAGGGTGCATTCCTATTCGGTGTGATAATACAAGTGCAATAAACATTACAAAGAATTCGGTCATGCACTCAAGAACCAAATACATCGACATACGACAGCACTTTCTTCGTGATCATGTACTTCAAGGAGATGTCGATGTCACATTTATAGATACTCACAATCAACTTGCCGATATCTTCACTAAACCTTTGGCAAGAGAACCATTTTACAAGATTCGACGAGAACTTGGCATTCTTAATGAACACGACGTATAAGGTGCTTTCTATCCTTTTTATGCTTTCACATACTTGTCTTAACTTGGTTATATGTAAAATTCATGATTATATGATGCCTTTAAATGCTATATATGTTAAGTGTTGTTAAAATTTAAGAAAAATGTGTTTTTGGTCATTTTTGTTGATGCAAATCGATTGCTCACTGTATGTTTTATTTTCTGACCTTTCTGTTTTTAGTGAAAATCGATTGCACCATAGTGAAAATCGATTGCATGCTGTTCGTTTCAATTTTCTGTTGGTTCTGTTTTGTGTGCAAATCTATTGCACCTATATGCAAATCGATTGCACCTTCTATAAATTGCTTTTTTGACAGGATTTTATGTTGGTAAGACTTTATCTCTCTCTCTCGTATTCCCAAGTTCACCTCTACTATTGACAAATCAATTAAATATCATTGACTATATTAAAACCCACTCATCACTATCCACTCACAAATCCTATCCAAATTTATCTCATCAAATATCTACTTCTCAAAATTTACCAAACTCTAAATTTAGAAAAACACCTTCCTCGTGGCATCCAGACAAAAATGAAAAGTGTCAGCTACAGAGAAAGGAAAGAAGAAAGTTGCTTCATCTTCTGCAGAAAATCCATTAATCTCAACTCTCACTGAAGTTCAAGAAACAAGGTTCAAAAGGTATTTTCAAAGGAAGATATTATCCACTCCAAAATATGGTATGCTATTATCTTCCCCTCAGGAATGCTTTACTTTTCAGAATGATTTGACTGCATATGGATTGGAACCACTGATTTCATCATTTGGTCCATGCTACCCGGATCTAGTAAGAGTGTTCTTCATTAATTTGGCTACTTACAAAGGCAAGTTTGTTACATATGTGTTGGGCACAAGAATTTCTCTAACCGCTGAAATTCTTAGTGAGATTCTATATATCCCTCATATTGGGAGCTCTTTTTATGATCCTAAAGACAAAGCATGGGATGATTACAAGAAAAGGGATTTTTACTACAACATTGGCAGATTGAACGAAGCTGAATTTCGTGCTAAAAGAATTCGCGGTCTAGGACGAGTCATTCCATCTAGAGACTCTTGGAGTGCATGTAACTTTTTTATCGACAATAGGCTATTTCACTATTTCATGGTCTACATTATGTTTCCGTGGGATGGAAACCACTGCACTGTGACTGATTTGGAAATGCAACTGCTATATGCAAGGAAAAGAGGTATAAACGTCAATTGGGCACGACTTATAATGACTCATGTGCTAAGGTTTGATGCAAAGTCAAAATTCCTACCATATGCTTACTTTATTACTCTAATTATGGAAGAATTTGGAATTGATTTTTCCGGTTTTGAAAGAGTTGATATGAATCCAAATGGTCACAAGATCTCAATAAAAATGTTGATTCGAGAATGGGAGTTCACTAAAACTCGGAAATAAAAACAATCACATACATTGGTGAAGATATGGTTGGTGACGAAGGAAACAATCAAGAGGAAGAAGGAAGTGATGCTGCACCTCCTCCACCTACTACTCCCTCTGGTCCATGTAATCAAGATGTTATAGATTTTATGACTCAATAATTTGCTTCCATCAACACCAACATCAATCACCAGTGGAATGCCATCAATGACTCCACGACATCTCAGATTAATGATTTTCGCTCAGATGTGAACCAATAATTTTCCTACCTCTACTCTCACCTTGACATACCTCCATATGACCCTAATAATCCTATTGTACCTCCACCAAAATACACAGAACCTCCATTATAATAACAATTCCCCAATCAAGGACCCTTCTTCTATAACAACCGTGACATGAATCAACCTTAAAATTCTGTCCAATTTTGTTATTTCTATTGTTTTTATGTTATGTCCTTATTACTTTATGCTATGTTTTGTTTGTTGCTTTTGAGCTTTCTATGTATTTTTTATTCTACTATGACATGTATGTCTATGACTATGCTTAATTAGTGCATGTTTTGGTTAAGTTTTCAATGTTATCCATTTTTATTGCATCTTTCCCTTTTTTTTATAATGTCAAAGGGGGAGAAGGATGTGGCACTTTATGCTTATTTATTTCCTGTCTTAAACTTCTAAGGTACTCTTCAACAAGATGAATAATTTCAAGAGTTTCCAACCTTCTCATACAAAGGGGGTTTATATATCTTAGGGGGAGAAGTCTCTTTCTGGAAATAACAAAGCTTCAAGAAATATTGTGTGTCATCATCAAAAAGGGGGAGAATGTAATATCAAGCTTCTCAAATGATTCTCAATGAACTTTGGTTTGATGAAGACAAACTATATTGGCAAGAAGGAAAAAAATTTTGATCAAGCTAACAGAATAATTAGATAAAAGACTTTGTCTCAAGTTCTTAGCAAATTTCACAAGGTATAATGACAATATTTACTTTGAACTTAAGTCTTAAATGCTCAATGATCAAAAGAAGTGTTTTATCTTGTCCAAACTTTTTCTCAACTTTTCTAAGCAAAAAATCAATTTTCACTTATGTGCAATCGATTTGCATGTTGGTGCAATCGATTGCATGCTTCACATTTTCAAAGTGTTAGCTATTATTTCTAAGTGCAATCAATTTTCATGTTTGTGCAATCGATTGCTCTCTATCAAATTTTGCTACTGTTTTAAAGTGCAACTGGTTTACACACACGTGCAATCGATTGCTCAATGAAAATATTTGAATTTTTTAGCTGTTAAAACCCGTGCAATCGATTTACACAAGGGTGCAATCGATTGCATGTTGAACGTTTTTGAAAATCAGCAGCTTTGAACATACCTTTTCATAACACCATTTCATGGAAACTTTTCATTGAATCTTGGCAATTTTTCAAAATTTATTTGCAGAAATTTATGCTGTTTCAAAGAGGTGTTATGAACATATAAATATTGAATTTTCAAAATCATTTTGTACCTCTTCTAATCAATAGTTTCTGAATTTTAAAATATTAAAACTCAAGGTTTTTCTTCACTTTCATATACAATGTTTTTCTGCATATTTTCATATATTGTTAAACAGAAAACTTTGAGCATTCTATAGTCTTGAGTCATTGTATATTATTGTTATTGGAAGAGAAGATCAAGTCATTGATAAAATCACTCAAAGTGATTATTGCACTACAAACTCTATCAATCAAATATTTCTATACACTTTCTTATTTTTTAGGATTATTGAAAATAAGTTCAAGTGGTTTTGTAATCTTTTTTTTCTAGGATTTTTGGATACAAGTAAGGTCACCTTGAGAGGATTGTTCTCATTGTTGATATAGTAAAAATCCAAGAGGATTTTTCTTGGTCCAAGAGGATTGTTCTTGGTTTTGGTAGTTCTTGTTTTAAGTTTGCCACTATAAGGAAACTTCTTTCATGTTGAAAGGGGATTGGAGTACTCTCGAAATGTGAGGGGAACCAGGATATATTGCTCGTGTCTCTTTATTTTTCTGCATTTTACTCTTTATTCATCCATCTCGACATAGGCTACCATGTCTCTTATATTGTTTTTGCTAGCCCTAGCCTTTTCAGCCTTCAAAAGTTTGACCTGTCGAACTCAGTCTTCCAACTGGGCCATGTCTCTTAGATACTGGGTATCCAATATCTTTCTAATAGAGTAGTCTATTCCACCCGCAACCATTTCAACTAGTTCTTGTCCTGGAACTTGAGTGAAACGCATTGCCTTCAACAATTAGAACCTATTAAGATAGTCATTTATCGATTCTCTAAACATACGCTTAATACTAGCCAATTCTTTCAAACTAATCTTTGACTGACCCATGTAAAATTGTTCATGGAATAATATTTCTAAATGAGTCCAATCATGGATAGAACTCGCAGGGAGAGCTGTGAACCATGTGAAGGCATTTTTTATAAGCGAACTAGGAAAATATTTTATCCTTAGGTTTTTTTTATTTGTTATATCCCCAGCCTCAGTCAGATACCTGGCTATATGTTCGACGGTGGATTAACTGATATCACCAGAAAATTTCCTGAACTTTGAGACTTTCTATCCCCTTGGTAATTCAGTATGTAAAACATATTCAGACAATTGGGAGGTATAGTTTGGCCTTCAAAGACCTATATTTACCCCGATTTCGAGCCACTATCCTTTCGACCATGGCTGCCAAATTATTCTCTCCTATAAATTCGTCATGTCGAACACGGTGAAGGACTTCTTCTGCATCTTGGTTTCTATTAACCATTACTACTCTTGGAGGTTGAACCTCCCTTGGGATGGCTTATTCGACCCTAGGGTTTTCGACTCTTTTCCCTTGGTTCACTTCGCCCATATTTTGCATTGCTGGTTGCGCTTGGTTAATGGTTGGATCTTCTTCGACAACCATCCCGAGGTTTTCTCTCACATGTTCTCAACTAGTTTGTCGAACCGGGGCCTGGGCCCCCCCCAAAGAAATCTATAGTCTGCGCTATCTGCGCTGCCAATTGTTGATTCGTCTGTGTATTTTGTTGGTTAGTCTAGGTAGCACTTTGGATTAAAGGGTTAAAAATTGTACCCATCTGTTGGGATAAAACACCAACCATTTAATGATTGCTATCATCCATCTGTTGCCTAAATTCCCCTGAAGAATTCGTTGTAATGGTAGGTATTTGGGATGCGAATCCTAAGGGTGAAATATTTTGACCCATATTATTGATACCTGATCTTGATCCCTGTAGTGGCGAAAAAGTAGACACTCTTGGATAAGGGAACATTGATGTACTATTGTTTAGACTTACCATCATTATTGTTCGCATGCCATAAATATGTTCCCGGTCGTCTATTGGCATTGTGAATCCAAACGCAAAATGTCTGAAATTATCCGTCCCTGGTGGTCTTGGGGTCACTGGGGGACCTTGTGTGTGCACTGGGGATAAAACTTGACCCCTATAAGTATTTGTCAATATTCTCAACGTACTTGCTTGAACATGTATCGATTCAATTACATAGACTGCCGCCGTATTTCCCCCTATCGAATGGGGTGGTTGTTATCCATTATTGCTTGGTGGAGGATTCACCATTCTTCTAACGTACTTTCGCTTGAGTAATACTATGTTAGTTCTGGATATTCAACCACTTTTTAATCTCATGCAACAATGTTAAAGAATAAACTTTTGTATGAAAAATAGTGACAAATTTTCAAATTTCTAACAAAATAGACACTGAGTCCCACTGGACATGCCAATTTGTTTATTTTGAAATTTGGTAAACAATC